>JANAVB010001089.1:0-83977 GCA_029216955.1 Iris pallida
CATGACGTACAATACGATTATGCGACGTACAATACAAATTTTTAAATCAGTACCAAAAATTTTAAAAAATACAGTAGAAATTTAGGGGTTTTACAAGAACCTTGCCATTCCAGAGTGGAAATGGGATCACTTCACTATGGACTTCGTTGTTGGCTTGTCGAGGATGCCGTGGGGAAACGACGCCATCTGGGTCATCGTCGATCGACTAACTAAGTCAGCGCACTTCATCGCCATCAAAGTTACTTGGAGCGTCGACCGCCTTGCTCAAATATACCTTGATGAAATAGTTCGGCTGTACGGGGTCCCAGTATCTATTATCTCGGATCGGGATGGACGGTTCGTAGCGCGCTTCTGGAGTAGTCTTTATTCAGCGTTGGGGACCAAGTTGAAGTTTAGCTCAGATTATCATCCTCAGATTGACGGCCAAACAGAGCGGGTGAACCAAATTCTCGAAGACATGTTACGGCTCTGTGCGATCGACTTGAAGTCAAGTAGTGACGTCCATCTACCGCTGGCCGAGTTTGCATACAACAACAGCTATCAGTCCAGCATCCAAATGGCGTCATATGAAGCTTTGTACGGCCGAAAGTGCAGATCGCCCATTTACTGGGATGAAGTCGGGGAATGGCAGATACTTGGTCCGGAGCTGGTAGAGCAGATGGTGCAGAAGGTCAAGTTGATACGGGATAGATTAAAGATAGCACAAAGCCGGCAGAAGAGCTATGCCGACACGCACCGACGCCCCCTCGAGTTCTCGGAAGGCGACCATGTATTCCTGAAAGTAGCGCCCATGCATGGAGTTTCCATGTTCGGTGCGAAGGGAAAATTGAGCCCAAGAATTGTTGGTCCGTTCGAGATATTGAAGCGAGTCGTCCCGGTAGCTTACCAAATTACCTTGCCACCTGCATTGTCAAAGGTACACGACATCTTCTACGTCTCGCAATTACGGAAGTACGTGCACGATCCGAGCCATGTGGTGGATTTGGATAAGCTGGACCTGAAGGCGGACTTGACATATGTCGAAGAGCCGGTGCAAATCTTGGAGCGTAAGGATAAACTTCTCTGCAACCGTGCTATTCCTCTCGTTCGCGTCCTCTGGAGAAACCATTCAGTCGAGGAGTCGACGTGGGAGCTTGAGTCAGAAATGAAGGAGAAGTTCCCTTCATTGTTCTCGTAGAGGTAGATTCTATTCTTAAGTTTCGAGGATGAAACTTTTTCTTAGTTGATTATGGTGTAGTGCCCCATCCCTACATTGTGACCCGTACTCCGTCCACGGGGTACGCGAGAAAGGAACACTGTCGACGCGAGAAAGGAACACTGTCGCTATCGATTCGGTCGGGACCGATAGGTCGGGATCGATCGAGTCGATCGAACGGGAACAGTTGAATTAAGATCCATTCCCCGTTATGGAATGGCTTCTTCGGAACCAAGTCCCATATTCAGCGGGTTGCGCCACAAGGATTGACTCTGCGGCTAAGTCGGGAAAGACCTCTCGTTGCTCCACTTTTCATGCCGCTTGCGTTGGTTTTGGCTTTGTTTTCTGAATGTGTTTTCGTGAATGTTTTCGATGGTTTTCATGGCTTGCATTTCGAACTCGCATTTTCTATCGAACTTCTTGAATAATGCAGTATTCTAATCGGTTGCCTGTGCGATTTCAGGTAATCGCGTAGGCGACGTCTAGCGCGACCAACAAGTTCTCTCGCCTGAAGTAAACTCAAGGTGAGTGGCTGACCCTTCTCTTCTCGACCCCCTTCCTAGGTAAATCGATAATATTGTTACGAATGAAAGGATAAATGCAAGGGCACGAACACGGGAAAATGATTGAGTTTTCAAAGAGAATGTAGGCTATGTCTTAATAACTAAAAATAAAAATATGTCTTCGCACGGTTATGGACAACTTGTCAACAAGGCGATAGTTTCCTCGAGCGACAACCCGGGGCCACGGGACCGTTTCGGCCTAGGATAAAATAGGGTATAGTCGTGCATAAGGTTTCAGCACAGGTTAAGCGGGGACTTGCAACGGAGCTAGCTACTTGTATTGAAAGGACCCCGATTAACAAAGCTATACATCCAGGATGGCTTGTGATGCCAGTGATCAATCACACGTAATATTGCACTTGGTATAAAAAAATGTTAACAATTGACAGGGAAGAACATGGTAAGTTACAAGGTGCGGCACGGTCCGTCGCGGGTAAGTTTTAACGTAAATTTCATTGCTTGTCATATGCTTGTTGAAATTCATTAGGATGGTTAGAAACATTCATACATTAAGTCATATAAACTCTTCAACCAAATGAGAGCTTGGAACTTAAATAGCCACGCACCAGTACAAAGTATAATGTACTGATCCTCGCTCTCCACGCAGGTACCCCGAACCACGAAGGGCGTGCCGCTTAAATCTCAAGGCGGCGTGGACACTTTTGAAGCCTCGTCCGCGTGTGAAGGCTTGTGTTCTAAAATCCTTTTGAAGACTCCGCATTCAGTACAAAGAAGAATAGATGGCAACTCGGCTTCCCTCGATCGCAGGTGGAAAGTGTAACTATTTTGCTTGTAAAAAGGGGTGTAATATATGGAACGACTATCTCATCGGCGTTCGTTTTGTAAGTCGAGTCATGTTGTAGCCCGCGCGGCAATGAATGTAATGAAGTCAATGTAAATAAAGTTTTATTATCAATGAAAAAGTCTACTTCTATTTCAAATGTGTCAATCAATTTCTCTGCGTACTCTAACTTGATGTTGTGTTTCGGATAACCTTATGACTATGCCTTGTGCGATCGCAACTTAGGTTCGCATGGCATCACGCCCGGGGGATGACTATCGATTCTACGGAATCGGGGCGTGACAATGCGGACGCATGTAAGTAGTTGTGCCTCTGAACAGTGGAGGCGTTGGCTGCGAAGGGAAGGGTATGACACCCTTGCGCGTCTGAGATTGGCACAGGCAGATAGCTGCGCCTCTGGAGTGCAGACACTGGCTTCTGGAATAAATATCACGACCCGCACCCTAGAGTAAGGGCACGAGACGTGGGTACGTCCAGCCTACGCCACAGTATCGGCGGTAGAACGCTGTCCTAGGTCACAACATCTAACAGTTTAAGGTAATAAACAGTTATACTCCCCGAATGGGGGTGACATAACAGAATAAATCTTAATCACATCTAAGGTAGAACATGAAAGGAAGATAGATAATAAAAGATGCAAGATCCAGAAATGAAAACACAGAGATACAAATAGAGGGAGCTAAGTGTCTATGAAAAACTCCACTAACATCCAGACATAATACAGATCCAAATATATACAACTCAACTCCAAATACTATAAAGTAAGATAAAACTATATATGGAGCAACTGTCTCTACTGCTAAGGGATCCGACTGGAAGTCCGGATCGCAAGTGTCCTCTAAGGCTGTCCCATAGAAAGTGTCTAAGCAGGCCTCCTCCTCGCCCTCTGTAAAATTATCAACAGGTCCAATCAGGACGGGAATGAGCACATATCTCTCAAAACAGTTCATAACAGGTTAGGAGTATAAAGCATGCAATAGAGTAGAATACAGGAAGTGCTGAAAAGAAAGTACGAGTAAACAGGAGATATTTTGGAACTGAAAGTAAATACATGATAGTAGAGACTGTAAGTGGCTACGTGATTTAGAGTACAATATGGTTATATAAACGGCTTAGGGGCACATGAATACAACTAAGAGGCACAATAATACAGCTACTGGGGATAATGATCATATAACCAATTCTACTCACCCTGCCCCAATCAATGCACAAGGATCCATTCAAGTTACATTATAGGCACATGAATACAGCTAAGATACGTGAACTCATGTAATGAGTAGTACATGAGGCACATGATAAAGCACATGAGAACATGTGAATTCATGAACTAGTACGAGTACAAGGAGTACCTGATGCACATGATAAAGTACATGAACATGAAATACCCGATGCACCCGTAGAGGGATAACATCTCAGGAAAGGATCCATATAGTACTAATCCATGAAGATACGTGTCAGCATCAAGTAAAGTAATCTAGAGCAAGAGTATAGTCCAGACAAGTATGAAAAGATCAGAGAATGTACTCGCCTGCTAACTGAATGTCCAAGATGAAAGTACTGTCCAAGGAGTGGTGTCTGGCTCCTATTAGAATAGTACAAGTCCATAAGGGTAATGAAATGAACTACAATGCGTTCTACATGAATCTAGGTCAATCTAGACCAAAGTCAACTCTTGGTCAACTCTGGTCAACCCTAGAAGTCAAACTAGGTCAACCAAGTCAAACCTAAGTCAAACCAGTCTACACTAGTCTAACTAGTCTATTCTAAGTCTAACAAGACTACACAAGTCTAATCTAGGCTCACTAGTCAAGCAGACACACACATAGGCCATAGGCTAAGTGACTAGGCCATAGGCTATTAGGCAATACCATGCCTAACCAACCTACAAATCACCTATACACATATTACTATATTAATATAATCTATATAGGAATACACAATAGCATATAGGCTACCCTTAATATCACACATATACATATATTATCTATATATACATTTCACATATATATTACATTGAGAATAGGAAGGGATGTGGTGAGACACAAGGTGTGTGTGATAAGTGTCATGAGAGACATGGCATGAGGGTGTAACATGAGAGTGTCACATAGTGTCAAGTGTGGCATAAAAGTGTATGTGTGTTAGGCTACTGTAACATGAGGGTCCAGTCATGAGGATGTGTGAGTGGCATCCTGAAAACTGTGAGTGAGAGAGAGAAACAGTATGGCAGTGAAGGCATGAAGGTTGTGTGTTAGACATAGACATGTGAGTGTGTAAATTAGTGAGTCATGAGTGTTAGGATTCCTGGAATCAGGAAACAGTTTACAAAATTTTAGTTTAAAGAATTAAACCATTACAATATAGTGAAATGAAAAAGAAAGGAACTCAGTTTAACAGTCTATAACCAATCTCAGGTTTAAAGGAAATGTAAATCAATGAAGTGTTGAAAATCTCAGTTCATTGAGAACACTAAAAATCAGTTTACAAAACTCAGTTCAGTCCAACATTGTATTATCAGCCCAAAATAGAAACCCACAATCTCAGTTTTCAGTCCAGTCAAACCATGCCCAGATTAATACATTGGAAATCATTTAACAGTCTGCATCATGAAGGAATGAACCAATATCACTCAAAACAGTGTAATATCCAATTTTCAGTCTATACTTGCATTCTCAGAAATTTAACTCAAACAACTACCAAATCACCCCAAATTCGACACACCAATAGTAAACATAAAGGTGCACTACATTAGGTCTTAAATCATACAATTAACAGTGTAGAATAGGTTAAATAAGCTGCCAAAATTTGAAATGAAAATCTGGAAACAGAAGGAAATGGGGGCTGTTATTTAAGTATCAGGAAAAATTGGTAAATTGAGAATTCAATATCGAAATTAGGCTAAAACATCAACCAAAAGGTTAGTAATGCAAGTACATATAGTGTACGTGTCATACAATGTGTTTGTGTCCACCCAAGTGGACACAAACGTGTCCAAACAAAATAAAAACTCGAAACAGTGCAAAAACTGGAAATCCTCGTACACGTGTTCACAGTGCTCGTGCACACGACACGACACAGACCTCATGGTCGTGTCCCAGTGTCGACTAGGACTAGGGCTAGGACACCCTGATACGTGTCCACGATACGCGTGCGTGCGATACGACACGTGTATCAGTGCTAGAAATCGACAGCAGTCGATTCAGTGAAAAATTGATGCACAGCTTCGTGCGTGTCCGATACGACACGAGGACTCATGAAACTTGGGGAGCCTTGTATAAGTGTCAGCCCCGACCCACGTGTCAAATTTCTCGTGTCCACGTGGCGTGTCCAGTGAGTTGTGGCCCCCGAGTAGCAGGGCAAGCAAATAGTGCGCACGCGTGAGGTGCACCCGCGTGTCCTTGTGTCCCACGCGACCCGACACGACATGAAAACCACACTCAGACACTGGAAATCCATAATCAATGCAAAAACCTAAATTCATATTCATTTACATTCCTAAAATCACTCGAAATGCCCTTTAGGGCATTTCATCAAACACTTGAAATCAAGAACTGATACGTGTCCAAATAGGACACGAAAAGGACACAAAAACTAGGATTAGCTAGTCCTACTATTAGGTTAGGCCTAGGGCTTCCTAGATATGCAATAAAATCAAAATTCAATGGTGTAGAATAGAATTTACCTATATGTGTCAAAATCCTCAAAAAGCTCCAACGAGAGGTGTTCCTCTTGATAGCCAAAGTTCTCCAAATTGCCCAAACTCTGAAATATTCTTACATAAACAGCAAGAACAGAAAAATTAGAATCTATAGCAATTGGTTTGGGGGAAAAAGGAGTTGAAAAGGATTTTCTACGATTTAAAAATGATGGAGACTTACCTCTTTCTAAAACTTTGCAAAATTCCTAATGGAGGCTAGCCCTAACTTTGAGGAGCATTAAATAGAGGGGGGGTCAATGTGGCCGGCCAAATGAAATTAGGGTTAGGGTTTGGTAACATGGTGTGGGCCTATGGGCTTTTAAGACTTAAGTCATCAGTCATGACTTGTGAAGTCACAAGCCATTCTAGCCTAATCAATTCATAATCTCTCCAAATAAGTTCTAATGAGTTAATCAACACTAACTTAGGTCAAGCTAAGGTTACTTAACCTAACCAAGTAGTCATGACCTAGGTTAGTCTCTAGGCTAGTCTCCTAGTCAACACTAGTCATAGTCAACTATAGCACCAAAAATAATTATACTAAAAATCACTAAAAATTACATTAATTCTAATAAATCTAAATAATACATAATAATTCCAAATAATTCCCAAAATTTCAAAAATGACCAAAATACACTCAAGCTAGAAAAGTGGTAGTGACAAATCTACCCTCCTTAAAATAATTTCGTCCTCGAAATTAAAGGCGAAACTAAACTGCTGAGAAGGATAGAAAAGTATACCTCAAGGTCCAAAAAGATAGGGGTACCGCTCGCGCATCTCATCCTCCCGCTCCTAGGTACTCTCCTGGAGAATGATGCCTCCATGCGATGCGTACCAAGGGTATCACCTGATTCCTCAGTACCTTCTCTCGGCGATCCAGAATCTCCACAGGCTTCTCTGTATAACTGAGAGTAGGTCCAACCTCAATCTTCGAATGATCGAGCACATGGCTAGGGTCAGCCATGTACCGTCTCAACTGTGATACGTAGAATACGTTGTGAACTCCCACTAGTGCAGGTGGCAAGTCTAGCCTGTATGCTACGTCACCGACTCTCCCGCTGATAACAAAGGGCCGATGAAGCGCGGGCTAAGCTTTCCACCTCCACCAAAATGTATCGTACCACGAGTCGAAGATATCCGTAGAAAAACTATGTCTCCAACCTAAACACAAGCAAGGTCTCAAGTTACTAAAAATCAAACACGATCAATCAAACAAAATAAAATACAACCTACTTCTAATCCTATCTCTAAAACTGTACCTCAAACTCCAACGGCCTTCGGTGGCTATCGGCCCAGTGCCGATGTCTGTCCTGCGCCATACGAAGTCTGTCCCTGATGAGCTTCACCTTCTCGGCTGCGTCAACAACCATCTCTGGTCCCGGTAAAGCTCGCTCTCCAACATCATCCCAAGATAAGGATGTACGACACCTACGCCCGTACAGAGCCTCAAACGGTGACATCTCAATGCTGGCCTGGTAACTATTGTTGTAAGCAAACTCCACCAAATGTAGATGATCCTCCCAGGAACCTCCAAAATCCAGGACGCACGACCGCAGCATATCCTCAAGTGTCTGAATAGTCCTCGCTGACTGTCCGTCCGTCTGGGGGTGGTATGCAGTAATAAACTTGAGCTGAGTGCCCAAACTAGTCTACCGACTCCTCCAGAAATAGGAAGTAAAGCGACCATCCCGATCTGAGACAATGCTGACGGGAACTCCGTGAATCATGACTGCCTCATATACAACTCCGCAAGCCTCTCTGTAGACGTACCCACCTTGAATGGCAAGAAGTAGGCTGATTTGGTCAACCTGTCAACGATGACCCAAATCGCGTCTTTCCCTCCTAGTGTACGCGACAACCCAGATACGAAATCCATGGTGATATGTTCCCACTTCCACTCTGGAATGGACAACGGCTGCAATAATCCTCCGGGCCTCTGCCTCTCTGCCTTGACCTGCTGACAGACCAAGCATCTAGCTACGAAGTGGGACACCTCCCGCTTCATCCCGTACCACCAGACATGCTCTCGCAGATCCCTGTACATCTTGTTGGCACCAGGATGTATAGAGTACTGCGATCTGTGAGCCTCCTGCATGATCTGCTCTCTGAGATCCTCGCTAGGCACACATAACCGGGAACCGTGCCTCAGGGCACCATCTTCTGCAAGTGAAAACTCACCATCCTCTAATCCTGCACTGATCTGCTCTCGGATACACCCTAGAGCCACATCCTCGAACTGTGTTGCCTTGATCCTGTCCATCAAGTCTGACTGTATCTGAAGGCCCCATAACTGGATCTGTACTCCGGGCACGATCACCTCAATCCCAAGACCCTCCAAGTCTGCAAGCAAGTGCCGATCCATAGTCAAACAGATGGCTATCGGATACCTACTCAAGGCATCGGCAACCACGTTGGCCTTTCCCGGGTGATACTGAAGTGAGATGTCAAAGTCCTTCATCAACTCTAGCCATCTGCGCTGCCTCATATTGAGCTCTTTCTGTGTAAACACATACTTCAAGCTCTTGTGATCTGTGAAAATCTCCACCCTCTCGTCATACAGATAGTGCTTCCACAACTTTAAAGCAAAAATCATCACCGCCAGCTCCAGGTCATGGGTAGGGTAGTTCTTCTCATGGGGACGTAATTACCTGGAAGCATAGGCAATCACCTTCCCATGCTGTTGTAAGACACAACCCAGCTCCTTCCCTGAAGCATCACTATAAATAGTGAATCCACCCGATCCTGAAGGCAATGTCAGAATCAGAGCTGTCGTAAGTCGCTTCTTCAACTCATCAAAAGCTGTCTGACACTCCTCTGACCAAACAAACTCAGTATCCTTCCGGGTCAACCGAGTCAACGGCTCTGCAACCCAGGAGAAATCCTGTACAAATCTCCTATAATATCCTGCCAGCCCCATGAAACTCCTGATCTCTGCCACTGAAGTCGGCGCTGCCCAAGCCTCAACTGCTGTGATCTTCTTCGGGTCCACTGAGATACCATTTCCAGTCACTACATGACCCAAGAAGTCCACTCCGTCTAGGAAGAACTCGCACTTCGAGAGCTTGCCGTATAATCTCTCCCTCCTGAGTATCTCCAGCACCACTCTCAAGTGCTCCTCTTGCTCTTCCTCTGTCTTGGAATATACCAAGATATCATCAATGAACACTACCACGAACTTGTCCAAGTACTGGTGGAACACCTTGTTCATTAGATTCATAAACACTGCTGGTGCATTGGTTAGCCCAAACGGCATAACCAAAAACTCAAACTGCCCGTACCGCGTCCTGAAAGCGGTCTTGGGAATATCCTCCCCCTTTACCTTCACCTGGTGATAACCTGACCTCAAATCAATCTTGGAGAACACCCGAGCTCCGCTCAACTGATCAAAGAGATCATCGATCCACGATAGTGGGTATCTGTTCTTGATCGTCAGGTTGTTAAGTGCCCTGTAGTCGATACACATCTGTACCGATCCATCCTTCTTGGGTACGAAAAGTACCGGTGCACCCCAAGGTGAAGAACTCGATCGGATGAAGCCCTTGTCCTGTAGCTCATCCACCTGCTTCTTCAGCTCCACCAATTCACTGTTGTTCACTCGATAGACATGCTGGAAAATCGGTTCTGCGCCGGGAACCAAGTCTATCGAGAACTCTACATTCCTGTCTGGTGGAAGCCCTGGCAACTCCTTTGGGATATACGTCCATAAACTCTGCGATCAAGGGATGCGGAGCCACCTGCTCCTCAACTGAAGCTCCACAAAAGATTCTGCCGTCCTGCTCTGTCTGCCGTCGGGTGTACTCAAACTCTGGCTCTCCTGACGCCCCAAACAAAACTCTACCCCTTCGGCAATCAATGCGAGCGTGGTGTCTACTCAGCCAGTCCATACCTAATACTATATCATAGTTATGTAATGGCATGACGAGTAAACTCACTCCCAACTCTCGGCCTCCCAATAAGATGCTCCGCCCTCTGCAAACATCACTCACGAGGATGACCCCACCCCCGGTCGTGATCTTGCAGGTCCTAGGCAATGGTTCAGAAACCAAACTGTGTCTAATAGCATACGATACTGACACAAAGCTGTGGGAAGCCCTGGAATCAAAGAGTGAAAATACTGGAAGGGAGTCAAGAAGAACTGAACCTGCTATCAGCTCTCCGATGTCCTCGGCATCCTCAGCTACCATGGCGAAAGCTCGCCCTTGCTGTCCACCTCGTGCCTGCTGCTGGTGCTGCTGGAACCTCTGCTGCTGGGTCTGCAGGACTGGTCCCCTCTGCTGGCCTACTGGAGCCTTGGCTCCACCTCTCTGAGCTCCTCGCCCAAAAGTCCCAGGACAATCCCTCAACTGGTAATCTCCCGCACCACAAAGTAGGCACTTGTCTAGCTTCTTCCTGCACTCATGGATCATGTGCCCTGGCTTCTTGCAGAAGGCACAAATGACTACCTACTACTGACGGGGTGCCTGCTGCTGATGCCTCTGCTGCTGCTGCACCTGCTGAAAAGGTGCACGACCCTGCTGCTGATACTGCTGAGCTGGCCTCTGATGCTGAAAGTGCTGCTGGAAGTGAGGCCTCTTGGCCTGGCCCTGACTGCTGCTGCCACCCTGGAAGTCATGACCCCTCTTCTTCTTCAGCCCTAGGTCGTCTTCCGCCGCCATAGCCCCAAAAAATATTTCAGCAAATGTAGCATTACGGTCGCTCTTAGTCAGCGACCGAACCTCTCTAATCAAGCCCCGACAAAACTTCCTTGCCTTCATCTTCTCGGTCAAGTCATCTATAAACCGGGCCAATCTGCAGAACTCTCCGTCATACTCAGCTACCGTCTGGTTCCCCCGAACCAGAGCCTCAAACTGTGACTCGATACCTCCCAAGGCAATATCAGAAAAGAACTGCTCCTTGAACAGCTCCTTGAACTGGGCCCAAGTCTGGCCCTCAACTCCCACCCTGGGATCTGCCTGATACCACGCACGGGCTATGTCCTGCATCTGGCTGCCCGCCGCCTCGATCTGGAGTCGATCTGGTATCTCCGCCAGTCGGAAGATCTCCTCGATATGCTCTATCCAGTCGTCTGCAATGTGAATGCCCTCTGTGCCGAAGAACTCCCGAGGGTGCATTTCTGGAAGTCCTGAATGTCCTTCTCCCTCCGACGGGGCTGCTGCTGGGCCCCCTGAGCAGTAATCATCTCGACTGTGGTACGAACCAGCTGGTGTGCCTCATCGATCCCCTGACGGAAATCGGTAGTCTGTCTCGTCTGCTGCTGTCGGTGGGACTCCAGAATCCTCTCCACGAAAGAGAAAAGATGTACAGCATCTACCATCCCTGCAGGCGGAGGCTGCTACGGTGGAAGGATCTCAGGAATCACAACCGGCCTCCTGACTGGTGGAGGTGCTCCTCCAAAAGCTGCAGAAACACCGACTCTTGAGGGCTGCACTGGCCCTGTGGCACCGGGAGCTGGCTGCTGCTGAGGTTGAGAGGTGCTAGACCCCTCTCCAGCGTCTTCCAGTACAGGGCGATACGATCTCGTCTCAACCATCCTGGAGACACAGATCAAACAAGAAACAATTACTGAGAATGAATCAAAATGTCAAAGGAGGACAGTTTAAATTTCTAAGAAAGACAATAAACAACAAAATAGATATACGAAATCTGATAAAGAATTTTCCTAGTGTGATTGAGTACCTTTAAAATATACTAATTCCTACTGCAGGCTGCAGCAATATTCTAGTTCGAATACCACTACACTTCCAACCTAGACCTGCATGGGCCACCACTAAAAACGTGTCACGACCCGCACCCTAGAGTAAGGGCACGAGACGTGGGTACGTCCAGCCTACGCCGCAGTGTCGACGATAGAACGCTGTCCTAGGTCACAACATCTAACAGTTTAAGGTAATAAACAGTTATACTCCCCGAATGGAGGTGACATAACAGAATAAATCTCAATCACATCTAAGGTAGAACATGAAAGGAAGATAGATAATAAAAGATGCAAGATCCAAAAATGAAAACACAGAGATACAAATAGAGGGAGCTAAGTGTCTATGAAAAACTCTACTAACATCCAGACATAATACAGATCCAAATATATACAACTCAACTCCAAATACTATAAAGTAAGATAAAACTATCTATGGAGCAACAGTCTTTACTGCTAAGGGATCCGACTAGAAGTCCGGATCGCAAGTGTCCTCTAAGACTGTCCTATAGAAAGTGTCTAAGCAGGCCTCCTCATCGTCCTCTGTAGTCAACAGGTCCAATAAGGACGGAAACGAGCACATATCTCTCAAAACAGTTCATAACAGGTTAGGAGTATAAAGCATGCAATAGAGTAGAATACATGAAGTGCTGAAAAGGAAGTACGAGTAAACAGAAGATATTTTGTAACTGAAAGTAAATACATGATAGTAGAGACTGTAAGTGGCTACTTGATTTAGAGTACAATATGGTTATGTAAATGGCTTAGGGGCACATGAATACAACTAAGAGGCACATGAATACAGCTACTGGGGATAACGATCACATAACCAATTCTACTCACCCTGCCCCAATCAATATATAAGGATCCATTCAAGTTACGTTATATGCACATAAATACAGCTAAGATACGTGAACTCATGTAATGAGTAGTACATGAGGCACATGATAAAGCACATAAAAGCACATGAGAACATGTGAATACATGAACTAGTATGATTACAAGGAGTACCTGATGCATATGATAAAGTACATGAACATGAAATACCCGATGCACCCGTAGAGGGATAACATCTCAGGAAAGGATCCATATAGTACTAATCCGTGAAGATACGTGTCAGCATCAAGTAAAGTAATCTAGAGCAAGAGTATAGTCCAGACAAGTATGAAAAGATCAGAGAATGTACTCGCCTGCTAACTGAATGTCCAAGATAAAAGTACTGTCCGAGGACTAGTGTCTGGCTCCTATTAGAACAGCACAAGTCACAACAAGTCCAGAATGGTAATAAAATGCACTACAATGCGTTCTACATAAATCTAGGTCAATCTAGACCAAAGTCAACTCTTGGTCAACTCTGGTCAACCCTAGAAGTCAAACTAGGTCAACCAAGTCAAACCAAAGTCAAACTAGTCTACACTAGTCTAACTAGTCTATTCTAAGTCTAACAAGACTACACAAGTCTAATCTAGGCTCACTAGTCAAGCAGACACACACATAGGCCATAGGCTAAGTGACTAGGCCATAGGCTATTAGGCAATACCATGCCTAACCAACCTACAAATCACCTATACACATATTACTATATTAATATAATCTATATAGGAATACACAATAGCATATAGGCTACCCTTAATATCACACATATACATATATTATCTATATATACATTTCACATATATATTACATTGAGAATAGGAAGGGATATGGTGAGACACAAGGTGTGTGTGATAAGTGTCATGAGAGAAATGGCATGAGGGTGTAACATGAGAGTGTCACATAGTGTCAAGTGTGGCATAAAAGTGTGTGTGTGTGTTAGGCTACTGAGACATGAGGGTCCAGTCATGAGGATGTGTGAGTGGCATCCTGAAAATAGTGAGTGAGAGAGAGAAACAGTGTGGCAGTGAAGGCATGAAGGTTGTGTGTTAGACATAGACATGTGAGTGTTTAAATTATTGAGTCATGAGTGTTAGGATTCCTGGAATCAGGAAATAGTTTACAAATTTTCAGTTTAAAGAATTAAACCATTAAAATATAGTGAAATAAAAAAGAAAGAAACTCAGTTTAACAGTTTATAACCAATCTCAGGTTTAAAGGAAATGTAAATCAATGAAGTGTTGGAAATCTTGGTTCATTGAGAACACTAAAAATCAGTTTACAAAACTCGGTTCAGTCCAACATTGTATTATCAGCCCAAAACAGAAACCCACAATCTCAGTTTTCAGTCCAGTCAAACCATGCTCAGATTAATACATTGGAAATCATTTAACAGTTTGCATCATGAAGGAATGAACCAATATCACACAAAACAGTGTAATATCCAGTTTTCAGTCTATACTTGCATTCTCAGAAATTTAACTCAAACAACCACCAAATCACCCCAAATTTGACACACCAATAGTAAACATATAGGTGCACTACATTAGGTCTTAAATCATACAATTAACAGTGTAGAATAGGTTAAATAAGCTGCCAAAATTCGAAATGAAAATCTGGAAACAGAAGGAAATGGGGGCTGTTATTTAAGTATCAAAAAAATTGGTAAATTGAGAATTCAACATCAAAATTAGGCTAAAACATCAACCAAAAGGTTGGTAATGCAAGTACATATAGTGTACGTGTCATACAATGTGTTTGTGTCCACCCAAGTGGACACAAACGTGTCCAAACAAAATAAGAACTCGAAACAGTGCAAAAACTGGAAATCCTCGTGTACGTGTTCACAGTGCTCGTGCACACGACACGACACAGACCTCGTGGTCATGTTCCAGTATCGACTAGGACTAGGGCTAGGACACCCTGACACGTGTCCATGATACGCGTGCGTGTGATACGACACGCGTATCAGCGCTGGAAATCGATAGCAGTCGATTCAGTAAAAAATTGATGCACGGCTTCGTGCGTGTCCGACACGACATGAGGACTCATGAAACTTGGGGAGCCTCGTATCAGTGTCAGCCCCGACCCATGTGTCAAATTTCCCGTGTCTACGTGGCATGTCCAGTGAGTTGTGGCCCCCGAATATCAGGACAAGCAAACAGTGCGCGCGCGTGAGGTGCACCCGCGTGTCCGTGTGTCCCCCACGACCCGACACGACACGAAAACCACACTTAGATACTAGAAATCCATAAGCAATGCAAAAACCTAAATTCCTATTCATTTATATTCCTAAAAATCACTCGAAATGCCCTTTGGGGCATTTCATCAAACACTTGAAATCAAGGACTGATACGTGTCCAAATAGGACACAAAAACTAGGGTTAGCTAGTCCTACTATTAGGTTAGGCCTAGGACTTCCTAGATATGCAATAAAATCAAAATTCTATGGTGTAGAATGGAATTTACCTATATGTGTCAAAATTCTCAAAAAGCTCCAAAGAGAGGTGTTCCTCTTGATAGCCAAACTTCTCCAAATTGCCCAAACTCTGAAATATCCTTACATAAACAGCAAGAACAGAAAAATTAGAATCTATAACAATTGGTTTGGGGGAAAAAAGGAGTTGAAAAGGATTTTCTAGGATTTAAAGAAGATGGAGACTTACCTCTTTCTAAAACTTTACAAAATTCCTAATGGAGGCTAGCCCTAACTTTGAGGAGCATTAAATAGAGGGGGGATCAATGTGGCCGGCCAAATGAAATTAGGGTTAGGGTTTGGTTACATGGTGTGGGCCTATGGGCTCTTAAGGCTTAAGTCATTAGTCATGACTTGTGAAGTCACAAGCCATTCTAGCCTAATCAATTCCTAATCTCTCCAAATAAGTTCTAATGAGTTAATCAACACTAACTTAGGTCAAGCTAAGGTTACTTAACCTAACAAAGTAGTCATGACCTAGGTTAGTCTCTAGGTTAGTCTCCTAGTCAACACTAGTCAAAGTCAACTATAGCACCAAAAATAATTATAATAAAAATCATATTAATTCTAATAAATCTAAATAATACATAATAATTCCAAATAATTCCCAAAATTTCAAAAATGACCAAAATACCCTCAAGCTAGAAAAGTGGTAGTGACAATAAAAGAAGGGGAGGGGGGACCTACCTCCATCTTGTTTCTGAGGTTGGCGCAGGAAGGTAGTTGTGCATCTGACTTGAAGGCTCTGACTTCTTCAAAGTACCGAGTTACTGATATACTCATGAGAGGTTGTGCCCACAAGAATATCAGAACATGCTTCGGTGGAGGTCAATCCTCCAGCGTGTTTATCGAGAAGAAGGAAGGCTGTATTTTGATAAAGATTGCATCCCTTGTAGATCCCTCTAGACTTCTGTCGAATCTGTACTAGATCCTTTATAGAAGAACAGAATTAATCCCTTATGTATAGTCCTAATGTGTCTGTACTAGACTTTGGTAGACATGATAATGAAGGGACTTCTCTCTATATCTTTTGTTTTATCTTTTTAGCACTGAGCCTGAGTCTTAGCATCTTCTGCGCTTTGGTGAAGGGATGTCTTCAGCTGAGATTTTTCATGTTTCTACAAGCCCCATTTTCTTCATCATTACTGCTATACTCCTGTGAGGAGTCTGATGGTTCTATGGCGAGATTGTCAAATTTGTTGTTAAGGTTGAGAGTCGGAGATATGAAGGGAACGATAGCGCTGCTCGAAGAGGTTGGTTCTTGTGTGCCGGAGTTTCCAGCAGTAGCTTCAAACCGAGTGTAGGATTTTAGTAAGGTAAGGAGGGAGGATTTTTGGGGTTGTTTGTTAGTCCTGGCCTTATGGGAGGGGGCGCTCTTTCGTGTCTCTTTCTTCTTCAGTTCTTGGTGGGCACAATAATAATGCTCAATAGAGTGGCCATTCATATGGCAGTGATTGCAGGAGATGATATTGTTATCGTAAGTAATTTGTTGGGTCTGCAACCTGTTGCCGAGAGAGATTTGAATATGCTTAGGGAGAACCTTTGATAAATCAAGCTCCACACAAATTTTAGCGTAGTTAGCTTTGGAGAGGTTTCTTGTTTCTTCAACCGCAACCACAAACGTGCCAAAGGAGTTAGCTATGCGCCTTAGAGCCGCGGGAATGAAGCATATGAGGGGAAGATTGGGGAGGGTCACCCAAGCCGAGATGGTCGCTGAGTCGACTTTGGTGTTGAAGTCCTGGGACAATCTGACGATTTTCATGGTGTGGAAATATATCCTGCCAGTGCCTCGAGTCCATAAGATAGGTGCAATAGAATATGCTTGGGGTCCAGGGGGCACCCTATATGCCAAGGTGAGACCCCAGCTGGCAATCTCTTCCTGGACCCTCTGAAGTTTCGGGCAGCTGGTAGAAAATTTAAGGATAAAGGTGTACGGGAAGGAGGTTGACAGCGACGCTATTTCTGTGTCAGAGAATGGCACTGTGATCTCGTGCGAGTTCGACGCATAGTCTACTTCAGGGAGGTCAATGTCAGTAAAGATCTATGGGAGCCTGACCGAATAATCAGGTCTAAGCTTGTCGGTGTATGGCTGCACGAGGGGCTGTTGAGTAGCTGGAGAGAGCCGGCCTCCCGATGGTGCGATAGCCGCAGTGTTAGAGATCGTCCCACTTGGAGGCACAATAGGTGGCACAGAAAGAGAGCCTCGGGCGAGGGGAAGCACTAGTGACAGACCCGAAGAGGGGAGCCCCATGCCCGGATGGGAACTGGATAAAGATCCTGGTCCTGCGCCACTAACAGCGAAAATGGGAGGAGGTACCGCGCCATCCGGGGATAGCGCCAGGGAAGGGAGTGGCGAGGCATGGCGCGCCTCAGGGAAAAATGCAAGCAGGTATGTGCCAAAGATTGAAGGCGCGAGGGAGACCGCAGCCTGGGCCAAGAGGGTCCTAACTGGCACAGGTTGACTTGTGCCACCAAGAGAGTGTGCGTGCTCTAGAAGAAGAGGAGCCTCCACGCACGCGCCACTCGAAGGGGCAAGCACGCGGCACCTGGGTGGCGTAGGCCCGACCATAACAGTGGGCGCTGGGATCCACGTCTCTCCTTTTGAATTTGAAAAAGGGAGGTGACAGAGGTAAGTTGTAGGTCTTGGAGACCGAGCCGAGGCAGGAACCGAGGAAACCATGGGTGAGGCTCCCAAGGGATGGGCTTTCTCCCAAGAAGGGAGGCTCTCGTCCCGCAGAGCAGCCTCCAGACCGGTCACCGAGCTGAGGAAGGAGGAGAGTCCTGTCGGAGACGGAGCCGCAGGGAGAAGGGAGGGGTGAGGGGCCGAGCGGGGGAAGACGGTGATCGGAGGGACCGGGGAAGAAGGAGGCGGGAAGACGGAGGGGGGTATGGGGGCAGCCCTAGAAGGCCCAGGATGTCGGGCGGCCAGGGGGCCGCCCTCAAGGTGACCTGGGAGGGGAGAGACATGGCGACAGCCACGAGAGAAACTGAGGAGGAAGGGGGACGCCGCGAAGACCGCAACTGAGACTCACCGCCGGGGACGGGGACTGAACCTAGCCGGGAGGGCGAGGTTCAGGGGACGGGCGACGCCCACGAGCCTCTGAGGGGTAGCTCCACAAGCAGCATGAAGAGAAATTATATATATATATATATATATATATATATATATATATATATATATATATATATATATATATGAAGGATAGGCATTCCCGCACTTTTTGCATCCACATGTTCACATCCGTTAGATGTGCATCTAATCTTAACCATTGGTAAATCAACGGTTAAGATTAGATGACTTAAAGCACCATCCAACGGTGTAAATAAGGGGGATGCTTGGGGATGCAAAAAGTGCGGGGATGCCTATCCTTCCTCATATATATATATATATATATATATATATATATATATATATATATATATATATATATATATCACACATGTAGGTGCACCCAAACATGTACATAGGTATGTGACACATAATTAAATATACACATCCTACTCTATAGGATTCATGAGACAAATAGACTCATATGACACATATGACATTCACCTATGAGCACCATACCAAACACCTGGTGTGCACCACCCTAGTATCGCACCAATCTACGATACTCTTGTGATACGCCCAAGATACATATACCAAACATTATCCAATTCTACGCAAATCGCATGAGCATATCTAAAATATAAATTAGAGCATAATTATAATACAATCTGTCATGGAGAATTTGATATGTGTGTCACAAGTGCCGAAGGAAAAATCCCCAAAAAATTACTCTATGTCCTACTATATAATGATACGGCATACTCGTATCCAATTATGGACACAAATGTAGACTCACACGACTAAAATAAATCTAAATAGATCTAAATTATCAAATAACAAGCACTTGGTGAACCAATCTTGGAATTCTCCCAAATTAAGCATAAATCTCAATGAAAATTTCACATAAAGGGCCATTAAAGCCTAATTCTTCCTTCTATAGGTAGTCTTAGTCCATAGGTGGATTCCTAATGGTCAAATTGAACAATTAGAGTCTAAATAGGGGAGAAATTAAGATGTATACCTATTGGAATATGGATTTATTACAAGGAAAAACCTCTTTTACAACATTTTATCTACAACACATCCTGAAAATAT
This sequence comes from Iris pallida, assembly GCA_029216955.1. Lineage (NCBI taxonomy): Eukaryota > Viridiplantae > Streptophyta > Magnoliopsida > Asparagales > Iridaceae > Iris > Iris pallida. The sequence continues at coordinate 19,440 of JANAVB010001089.1, forward strand.
TGTAAAAAAGTGGGTCATCCACAACCTTTACGGTAAAAACGTTGTAAAATACTTGTACAAACAACATTTTATATTGAAACTTTGAGGCTTCTACAAGGGTCGTTCAAAAAAGTTGTGTATTAATGTTTTCAGCAACATTTTATTAATATTGTAAAACTTATTAATATTTTCAACGTTTATTTAATGTTGTCAAAATTGATAATTTTGATAATGTTTTGAAAACATTGTAAAAAAGTCATGTTCAACAACATATCAATTGTTGTAAACTTTCAATCGTTCACAATATTTGTTCGTTGTTGTAAAATTAATTTTATGTTACCACTTTATATAAACGTGGTGTATGTATTACCTTTTTACAATGTTTTAAAAATATTGTAAAATGATAATATTAAACAACTTTTATGAAATGTTATAAAACTTATGTATTTCATAATATTTATACAATGTTGCAAATTTATATTTATTTTGCTACTATAAATAAATGTTCCGAATATATTTATCTTTTCACTACTTTAAATTGTATATCCACATGCTTGACAAAAAAAGAGACACACCCCACCATAAGTTATACGTTTCTTACGTACATGTGTATGTGGTTGGGGGCAGGGGTGAATTTCCCCCCAATTTGTTCGTCCAAAAAAAAAAAAGTCTAATTCTATTCTTTAAATTAGTTATTACAACTTGTGACTAGTTGACAATTCATTAATTCTGATTATTTTATATGGTGTCTTCTTCTTATTTTTCAAATTAGCTTGAGTTGATAAAGAACTTTAAAGGAATGAAGGAAGTCACTTCGTTGTTAACAACAATATGTATATGTTTTGTCGCACCAATCAAAAAATTGTACACTGGGGAGCATGCAACCGCTAGATATATAAAGTAGCTGCATTCATTTGCCGTAACAACCAAACAAGAGTAAGGCATAACAAAGCAATAGCATTAGTTGCATCTAACCCAATTATTGTACAATGAGTCATTGCAACACCACAATTTACTGTAGGAACAATTGGTATGATCGGATGACATTTACTTTTTTGCTTCTTAACCTATTGCTAATTAATCAAGCATGTCCCCTTGCAAAATTATCACATATATACCATTTATAGTTTAATATCACTGGAAGAAGAGACACTTGGTGATGGTGACCACGTAAGTGAACATGTCTGTAATTGCAACAACATATTGATAATACGTCATTGGGAAGTTTGATAGCTTAATTATTGAATATATTATTGCAATACACAAATACTTGTTACAAATGTGTCGTACAAAAATTAATGTAGATATAAAATATAAAAATTATACACAATAACAAATATGAGTTGATGATAAGATATAAATACATAACAACCAAAAGCTATTATTAACCAATATTCCATATAATTCAAGATCACGAGAGTTGTTTTATATGAATGGTTATAGTAAGTATTACATGCAACATGTAGAAAGTAGTCCAAGTAAACCCCCAAATCCAGCATCAAGACCCGGAGAGGACCCATATATATATATATATATATATATATATATATATATATATATATATATATATATATATATATATATATATATATATATATATATATATATATTTTTACAATATACCATACGTTCTAAAAAGGTAAAACTCTATATATTTTTCCAACTATCTTTCTCTTGAAATGTCGATCAATCTCAATATGTTGCTTTGATCACTAGCAATGTTAATTGTTGCTTTCTTATTGCGCTACGTTGGCATCTTAACATGACCATAATCTTCCGTACACTACAAAAAAATAGGACTTTTTCGACGTCCCCCCTTTCCTACCCCTCCCTTGCGATGTCTATAGCAATGCCGACTAAGGTATGATATACGGACGTTTTTCAATAAATGTTGAACAATATCGATGTTTGCTTTTAGACGGCAAGGAATTACCGACATTTGGTCAAAAATATCGAATATGTGGGTCATTGGCGATATTTTTATTATGACGTTTACGAAGAAGTTGGTTTAGAAATGGTATGCCAATGTTCTGACAAAATATAGTTTTAACAAAAAAATTGTTGTCAAATATTTTCTAGAATACATTCTTAACAACAATAGTTAAACGTTGTTAACTTAAATAAAAGAGAGAGTTAAATGTTGGTAAATATTTTTCAACCAAAATATCTAACTCTCCCTCCTAAATTTCACCACCAACACCAAAATAATATTCCCTCTCCCTCTACCTCTACCTCTACCTCTCCCTCTCCCTCTCCCTCTTCAACCCCCACCACAATCATCCCTCCTCCTCCTCCACTCCCCAAAATTCTTCCTCTTCCCTATCGACCTCCCAAATCACTTCCTTAAACCTAACCAAATCACTTCCCTAACCGTAACCACCGAACCACCCACCTAAAAATAATCAACTACTCCTCTCTGGTGGTCAAATCATTGGTCAAAGAATGTGGAGACGAAGAACAACGGTCGGTGGCGTGTTTTTGCCTTTCAAAGGGTCCAGAAGGAGGATAAGTTCACCGGTGGGAGATTACCGGGCAGTGAGGACCGTCAGTCGTCCGGTTGGAAGCCTTTTACGAGCTCCAGTCGTGTTCGTTGTCCTAGGCGCAAAGGAAGAGGAGGAGATGCTGGTCGCCGGAGCTCCACCATCGCTTAGTCGCACTCTGCATCATCTCGGTGGTGCCCAAGGTAGTTACTCTCTCAATGTACTACAGCAATTTTTTAGGCACTATTATCTTTTGCGGGAAGGAAAGGAAATTAATTCTTTGTTATTTCCTTTCCTTTAGAAAATTATTATTATTTCCATTCCTTTTCCTTTCCGGTGTTTGGAAAGGTCTTGGAAATTGGAAGGGAAAGTGAATAATTGGGTGTGGAGAAGTGAATCCGTGGGGCGAGTGGGGGAACAGTTCCCCCTTTCCCCATTTTCCTTTCTTTTGTGAATTATTTTTCTTTCCTACTCATTTCCTTTGGCATCCAAACACAAGAAAGAAATCACTTTCCTTTCCCAAAGTCCTGATTCTGTGAACCAAACGTGGCCAAAGTAAGTACAAGGCCGAGAGAGTAGTTTGCCCATGGTGTGATAGGGAAAATCTACTCTCAAGCACTGTATCTATATTAGTTATGGTTTATCTTCTTCGGTTTCCACATAAATATACTTCTCTGGAAAACAAACACCTAACCTTGTTAGTTAGTTCCCTAGTCACAGGGACTAAACAACTGACATCTACTAAAGAACATTGGGTGCTTCTACTATTGTTGATTGTTCTTTGAGTTAGTCAATGAAGGTCATATTAACGCTAATTTGTTGGCCAATTTGATTAAGATATCTTTAGAATTGGTCATGAATAAGAAGATTTAACTTATAAGCGAAAGTTTAAAATGTTATTCAGCAAAAAACTTCCATCTCTGGTTATTTATCTTTTGTATTGAAAAGTTTTTTTTGGGTAACCTTGTTTGACTAGCAAACTGCGCATATCTTGATCATATTGAATTTGTAGGTAGTTAATTTTTGGATTATGACAACCTGGGGTGGCTAGAAAACTACACATATCTTGTTCATTTTACTAATACTTGTGTTGCTATTCCTACAAACTAATTCATCTAAAAAGAAAAGTTAAAAAATATAATAGTTTCTATAGATATTAAGTTATTAGAAACACTTCAAACGCAAATACAAAGTTGAAAATTTATTGTTTGTGCAGTACCAAAATGTGTTGTTGTTATAGAAGTATCGTCTGCACATGAGGCGGATGCCCACGGCTGGTGGAGCGGGGAGCCATCAAGTGGACAATTTTCTTTGGTATTTGTTCCAGAGTCTCATTCTTCTTAATGTTAGCTGTCTATGCTACATGCAACTATGCTGGAGCTTGCCTTATTCAAGACAAAAAGAGTGCCTTTGGTAAAGTTTTTCAAGTATATATACCTCTACCTTAACCATTTATTTATTCCTTCCCAAAGATTTCTCTAAACTAACACTAGCCATTAAAATCATGTATAAGATTTGCTACAATGAATCTTGGCCTCATTATCTTAAACAATTTCGGTACCTCTTACAGATTATGCGTATATTTTTCATAAACACACATAATTATTTTCTTATGTTTTAATTGCCCCTGCTTTGTTTTCTATCAGATGTTTCTTCAAATGGAAGAGGATACTTGCCCCTGCTTTGTTTTGGTCGCTTTTGTCTTGGTATTGATCAAAGCATAGCCAGCAAAGGAGAAGGGTCAATAATGTCTTATCTTTCTTGACTCAAGGTGAATTTCTTGATGGACAAAGCCCTGAAATATAGTATAGGTTTCCTTGACTATTGTGGAGTGATTTTGTAATTTAGCTACCAATCGATGTTCCAAAGATTTTTTATATTCACCACCCCTCTTCTTGTTTTGTATGTGTATGGAGTTTGAAACCTTTGGCATGTTGTAAAAAATGAATGAGCTAGCTAGTGTTGCCATAGTGACACTGACAGACGAGTAGAAATCTATGTACATTATTCAAACAGTGGATCGATCATGCTGAGCAAACAAACAGGATTGTAAAGATCCAAAAGCATGATATATTGCACTATTGCAGTTTTGTTATTTTGTTGATAAATGCTTGTTAATTTTTTACAATGTTCTAATTCTCAGTTTTGTTTGACAGGTTGCTCTATCAGTAGCACGGAGTATTTTGAAAAATTCAAAGCTTCTTCCTGGAAGTAGTGCTATAAAGTTGATTGTTTATGCAATACTGAAGTAGAAGAGTTCATTGATTGAGGGCATCGAAAAGGTTTTTTGGTGCTACTTCTTTTCTTATTTGATTTTATTTGTAACTTTCATTAGAGTCCATTCGTTCATATAGAGCTTGTTAGCAAATTTGTAGCTCTGGTCTTTAGTATTATTAATTAATTATTACATTTTTGTTCTCAAAAGTGGCTCTATAGGCTGCTGGCTGCTGCTGTATCTTCTAAGTCTATTCCATGAACCTTGGCATAAAACTGCGGGGTGAATATGATTCGAACAATTACTGCTCTTCAAGGAAAGGTAAAAATGCAAAATGGATATCATCTTTGTACTCTTGATTTACATTTTTATCTCTATAATCTTGCTTTAGATGCCATTCTGATCCAATTTTCATTATTCAAACTCTTCTTTTGTATACAAGTTTAGCGTTAGCCATTCATATTTTTTGGAGTGTTCTTTTCCAAATAGACCTTTGGCCTTAGCTACTCCAATAATTGTACTTTTGTGTGGAAGGTTCACTAGGGCTATAGTCGGTGTAGGAGATGTTGATTCCTTTGGTCTCGATAATACTGCCCTACAGTTGATCGACTACAGTGGGAATGGCATGGTCATCAACATTGGCACCGGACTGGTCGAAGACTAGTAGAAATATATGATTGGGAGTTCTTAGACCTGACCATTTGTAACCTAATCTTAGACATAAACAACAAATCTTTATTACAACCCAGGCTATTCCCTCTGGTTAAATTATTGAAACTTACAACAATAACAACAAAGGGCATTTCATCTAGTTGTGATCTCTACTCTACTCAAGTCTACTCTATCAAAAGAAGTGATCACAGATCTTGTCACTCAATGTTGTTCCTACCAGAAGAAGCTCATTCAGTTGGTCAATTCAACTGGGTATGTATTTACATGGATCCTTTATCTAGTAGAACATGGGTAAATACCTTTTCGATTAGCTACTTAATACCATGAACTATCCCCTCCTCCCCATTCCCACCCCAAAGCTGCTGCCACAGCTATACTCCTTCCCTTTCCAGGGGGATGTGTAGCCCTTTCGGGCGCTAGGGGCTGGGACGACATCATCGCGGGATGGGGGCTAAGGTAAGGTGTCTTTTTCTTATAAAAAGAAGCAATTTATTTTTAGGGGCACAATAATCTTAAGGAAAAAAATTAGCGGGATGGGGGCTAAGCTTTGAATTAGTTGGAAGTTTGATATTATTTACCTTACACTCTATGGTTTATAGCTACTGGTAGAATGTCCATTTGCATCAGAACGAGATAGTACAAAAACAGATATTGTTTCTAATCAGTTGTTAAGACACTGTCTCTGTTTAAATGTTTAATTGTTAGCAATATAATTTTGAGCCTTAACCTCATAGTGTATCACATGGAGACTTGGATGTCGAAGTGATGCCCTTGGTTAATTCTGTAACAAGGGTGAATATGGTTCGTGATAGCATATCCTATTGTCTGACTTGTTTATCTAGACACTTTCGAGAATAGGGAACCTTGATGATCTCTTGTTTCATTAGCATAAAATAGGTTGTCTGAAAAGATAGGTATAACCTACCTGCAACCTAGTCGTTGGATTTTATGGCGACATTGACCATTCTCATAGCCACCTCGACAGGATTTTGAGTGAAGGAATTTGACTTCAAGCTGACAATTGACAAATCTTTGGTCAATTCTTTTCTGATCAATCTTGATATTGTGCATGCTCCCCAAAAGACCCCCTTTAGATGTGGAAATACTTGTATTATGATGCCAATCCATTCTGATTGGTTTATGATCTTGATGACTTTATCACACTGACAAATCAGCAGTTGTCTATACAATTGTTGTATTTAGCTCTTTCGAACAGTTGCATATCATGCAACAATACCTTCCGTTGCATGAGTAGAGTCACATCTTGCTGAAAATCTCTTACATGCTGATCTTTGTTTCAGGTGCAAAATCTGACTGAGCGTTGCCTTCAGCTGTATATAAACCAGAAAGAAGTAGTGGAAACTCTCTTGTACCAAGCAAAAATAGAACCTGGTTTCACTGAACTTGGTATACTGCATGTCAACTTTTGTGGCATTAATAGTTATGCTAATTTCAAATAACCTTGGTGTTACGTCTTGCTTATGCACATATGTGTATTTTCTGTGTTTGCCTACTTTGCTTATAATATTTTTTATATATTAATAAAATAAGACCAAAAGATGGACATTTCATCATTTTTTGAATTTCATTTTTCTTATAGATATTATATAGTGTCTTAGTTCCTCCCTACTGCTAAGATTTCGTGTTTTAAAAGGCAGGGAGACCACGTTAAGTAAATTAATGTATACCCACTTACACCAAGCTGGTTTCTTCCCTTTTGACATGTCTACAAGTTCCCAAGTACTATTTGGGAGAAATATTGGCATAAAAGAGAGTTTGATATTGTATTACAAGTACTTGTTGTGGCAAATCTAGAAGGTAATTTATGTGTTATCTCACATTTGCGCACTACAATTGGAAGATCAAGAGAAAGTGGCATTATCAAGAGAAATACTTGTGCCAGGTTCATGTACTGAAGCACCCGACTCTAGAGGTTATTTGCAATCGGTGGTTCTTCTCCCTCTTGGTTAGATTTTGTAATCTCATTATCATTAGACTTATCATGGATGTTGAAACTTTCAACAGATGGGGACTTGAGGTGATTCATAAACAACAATAGAAATAGGACGAACATCAACTATCATTTCCTTACTATTGGGTGGTAAGGAGAAATAGACTGAGGGTGAAGAAAAATAAGACCGACTCATGAATGGTAACATCAAGACCCACATATCTCCGACTAAATTTTGGATCAAGACACTTGTATCCATTATGTGTAGGAGAGTATCCAATAAATATTCCTCTAACAGATTTTGGGTCAAGTTTTAGCCCCTATTGATCTTTGACATGAATGAAACAAACACAACAAAAAATAAGAGTAACATTTTTTTTTTCCGTCACTTCGTTTGAGAAATGGCACTAGAACCCTCATCTAAAAAATTCTGAATGGCATTATCTTGATAATATAATCCATCATCAAAACAACATGTGACAATCTCTCTTCCAAACTTTGTTTTAAAATAACATTGTTCTTGTCGTCTCCAATTAGTACAAGTTTGTAGTATTAGTGTATGTGTGTTTGTATGCACGTCCCGGCTTTAATAGATACATTGACTACATGGGTGATACTGAAAATCTTGAACCAGAGTCGTTTGATTGCTTGGACATGTGCAAGTTAGTTTTCTGCATGCAACTTCTGCTTCCAAGTCAGTTTGTATAGGAACTGCTATCTAGGATGTGTAGAAGTGTATACCACAGATCCTTTTTACTTTGATATGGTAACCTTAGAAATATTGCTCTTGTTATAAATAGTAATTTACAGTAGACTGTCATGCTGTGCAGTAATTTCTTATCCGAACAAAATAGGACAGTTATTTGCTTTCTGTATTTGGATACTTGGATACTCTAAGAACATCGGTATCGGCTTAAGCCTTCCCGGATCCAACCTTCTCTGAACTCTTCTGAACCCGCCGACAAAGACTTGGGGAGCTCCTTAGGCATAACATCTTGGAACTCCTCAAAAACTTGAAAAGTGTGTGTGTGTGTGTGTGTGTGTGTGTGTGTGTGTGTATATGTATATATATAGGTTATGTAATTTCTGTCCGTCTTGTTTCCAGGATGTTTGTAGCAGTGGACAGTACCCTGAGTCAGACATTTTGCAGGCCTGTAGAAGTGTTAGTGCTGGATTACTTCTTTTCTGTTTGTCCATGCTTGGATGTTTAAATATTTGGCAATATCAATAATATTCATTTCGGGACAGTAGGGGTGTTGTGACCATTTTGTCTATTACTCTTATTTTTGCAGTTTCTGGATGAGAGGAAAAGTACAAATGTCTGGCAATTCCTTCAATCTATTGGTGGGTATACATATTTTCTCTAGTAGCTAACTGTTTTGTAAGCCAACTAATGGGTATACATATTTATCTTCTGCTTTCATTACAAGCAGGAGATTTGACATCACAGAAGGATTGAAGTACTTACAATGTCGGACATTAATATTTGTTGGTGAGAACTCTCAATTTCATTTCGACGCCATTCACATGCTGCAAAACTTGGTGGAAGATACAATGCCTTGGTTGAGGTATATACTAATTTTGTGTGCATCCATAGAATACTGGAGATTGGTCCAATATATAGAGTATAATTTGTCTACATAAATTATTGTAGGTCGTTGTTCAAGAACAGTTTAGATTTGAGTGGTTCAAAGAGTACCAATTTCAAATAATCAGCATGCATACATTTATTTACTTTGAGGTTGATTTTCAACGTAACCAAATTTATGATGCTGGAACTAGATCAAATGTTTCTATTTCTTTTTGTTCCATTTATCTTTTTTTGTCATACTTAATGGCCACATCATCAAGACCTTTAGATTTGCTATCAGTCTTCAACCTCATCCTGGCTGAGCCTCTCTAACCTTTGCCTGGTTCTTTGCTTCTTTGGCCTTTATGGCTATCTGAAGGTCCCACTCCTTGTTAGACATGGTCAAACTGAGATTACTGCCCTCCTCTTTCTTTAATCCACTGCGGCTGTTGTCCATCTTTGTAGACTGAGTACCTCCCTCCTGTGAATGTTTTTGTTGCTCTATAGAGCCTTGTTATTGGTACCCGATTCTCTATTATCCTTCTCTGTGCCAGGCAATATGCTGGAGACTGGGTTCTCTGAAGTGACGATGTGAGTATGCAAACCCCTAGTGTCTTCCTGGATGTGACCATATGTCGCTTTTCCCTCATCAAATTCCTTATTCTGAAGATCATATATTTTGGAAGATGACTACATCTCTTGTTGTGTATGCTTCTGCTATAGTCCCTCTATTGGAGCCTCCCCTGCATCTCCATCCTGCCTAGCAGGATCCTGAAGCCACTCTCCCATGTTACCTTCATTTCTTGCCACATTGGATGGAGTGTTCTTCTCTACTTGTCTGACAGAAGTTTCAGTGTCTACCTGATATGATGCATCTATGGTAGACATTTCCAGTTGAACTTATCTAAATCATTATCTAGCCTCTCTTTTGAAATATTTTCCTAACCCAGACCTGTGGGAGAGGACAATGCTGAGATATATGCCCAAAACACTTGCCTCCTAGTAGCCTGATGGAAGCTACACTTGGTAGCTCCTTGTCAGCTGATATCTCCACAAAAGCCTTAGCTTATGCAAGCCTCTGGAATCTACCTGTCAAAAGCATCCATCTTCAAAGGTTTCCCAATTTTACTTGTTATGTTGCTGATAATGGTAGGATTCCATAGCCTCAAGTAGAGGTTTGGCAATCTAATCTGGACTAATTTTTGTTGAGATCTCTCTCTCTCTCAGTTGGAATTAGGCTCCCATAACTTGACAATCACAAGTCTGCTACAAATTTGGCTTGGTGCCAAAGTATTGGAATGTCTAATTAGATGTATCTATAGGTTCGAGCATGCGGATCACTGGTGACAGAGGAGCAGTCCCATGCTATGTTGATACCTATGGAGTACTTCTTTAATAGATATGGACTCTACTGTCCATACCAGTTCGGTACCCGGCTATATCAACCTTAGGCTATGTCAACCTTCGAATATATGTTAACATGCATGTTGCACACTGAATAAGAAAAATGAAAAGTGACATAGCGGATACCCTTAACAAATTTGAAGTATATGATGGGATATTTGGATGCAGGATTCGACATTAATGGATATCTGAAAGTAATATACTATTTAGGTGATTTAGTCCGGCTATACAGTGCGACTTTTTCATCCTTTGACTGTCATTTTGATTCAACACTTGGTGTTGATTATGGTTTTACTTTTTTAATTTTGTCTTCATTTTGATAGGCTTGGTGGAGTTGCTGAGAAAGTGACAACAGCAGCGGTAGCAATAGTAGCAGCAGTAGCAACAACAATAAAGGTAGCAACACTAACAACGGTAACAACAACAGCAGCAACAACGACAACATCGACAACATGAACGAAAATTAGAATAATGTATTTGCATTTCCATTTGTGTATTTGTATTACTATTTCAATTGGAATCAATATATTTTATTTGTGAATTGTATTTTTTTTTAAAATGGAAACATAATCAACAACGCTGCAAAACTGTTGTAAGATAATATTTTACCAACTTTTCTAAACGTTGTAAAATTTATTTACTATACTTTTAAATTATTGTTGATACTATAAATACTAGGGGTGAGCGTCGGTATAATCGGTCGGTATTTGGTTAATTTTTTTGGTATTTTTTTAAATTGGTATTTGAAAAATTAATACCAATATCGTACCATTTAGAATCGGTTTTTTTCGGTTTCGGTTAAATCGGTATTCGGTCGTTTTTTGTTCGGTATCGATATTTTACCAATTAATATTTGATCAATTAACATACTTAATATTGTAGAACCTCTTAACCTATAATATATATATATATATATATATATATATATATATATATATATATATATATATATATATATATATATATATATATAATTTTATTTTTTTGGAAGCATTAATTTTAAAGCTAAGCCTCTATCAACCAAACAATTAATCAAAATTATTAGAACAATATGTAACAAGTCGCAAACAACTAAACATGAGCTTAAAATATCAAATGCGGTCACTAAGAGCATCTCCAACCCTACTGTGAGTTTAGAAAAAATGGTTGCCACATAGGAATGACAAACTTTCATTCTAAAAATTCTTCTCCAATGCAAATGTAGAATAAAACATGAAGTTGACATGACAATGACATGGCAAGAAAAATGTGAAGTTGGTTGTCTAGATCTAGACAATGCACTTCACAATGACTTTGTCTCCACATCATCAATTATGAATAGAAATATTTATAAAAAATTTGAAGAAGTGGAGGAGTTGCCTTGGAAGTTGGAAAAAATATTTTTTATTGTCTCCTCAATACTTTTGCATTGGAGAGAGTTTTTCTATCTCATTGCCTTTTGAGAAATAATTTTGCCACATAAACAAGACATTGTCTTGTTGCTCATGCCACATAGGAGCCACCTAAGACTCACAACACTTAACAAGACAATAGGGTTGGAGATGCTCTAAGTTTAATCTTTAGTATAAGTTTAAGTAACCAAAATTTAATTCAGAATTCTATGAGAACACAAAAACATAAGCTCAAAAGATCAAAAACTCAATTCTTAGCATTCTTAACATAAATTCAAGTCCACTAAAATTCGTTCCAAGTTCTAGGAAACCAACTAAAACAAAGATAAAAATGAAAATGAGTAGTGTAAAATTAATCATGAACAACATTAAAAAAATGTGTGTGCGTGTGTGTGTGTGTGTGTGTGTGTGTGTGTGTGTGTGTGTGAATCGGTTCGGTTCGGTATTTTCGGTATGGTATTACACTCAAACCGTTACCACTACCATTATACCGTAATTTAGTCGGTTCGGCAATTCGGTATCGGTACATAATTTCGGTTCGATTTTTCGGAATATTTTTAATCGGTATTCGGTCGGTTTTTCGCTATCGGTCGGTATTTGCTCACCCCTAATAATTACAACATACAAATATTTATTACAATGTTTGGCAAACATGATTGAATAGAATATACAATATTTTTTAAAAGTTGTACAAACTCTTTTTACAATATTTGTACATTGTTGTACAAAATCTATGTACAATGTTTACTGAACGTGGTAAATATTGTTATTATCACAGTTGTAGAATGTTGTTGAACTTATATTTACAACACTAGTAATATGTTTAAAAAAACACATTTTACAATACTTGAAAAATGTCGTAGAAAAGTTTTGGTTAGATTTTATAAATTTGAACAATGTTTGTAAAATATTATAGTAAGAACTTTAACAACATTTTTACAACGTTCAAACTAATATTGTGGAATTTATCTCCTCCCCCTCCCCCCCTTTTTTACAACATTAGATATAACAACCTTCTATTGAACATTGTAAAAGATTTTTTACAACGTTGTAAAAAGGGTTTTTTCTTGTAGTGATATTCCCAATGCAAAGTCCAATGGACATGATTCGAACATGATCTCCTAGCCAATAGCCTCCTCCCCAAGTGCTCCTAGCCACCAATGTAAGCACCCTAATTTTTAGGATTTTTTTTAAAAATATGGTTTTCTGTTTATTAGATTATATTTTATCTTTAATTATGACTATAGATATACTTTTCCGTAGCTTTACTTTTTGGAGCACAAGAAATGTAAACTTTTGAAACATTCTTCATGAGTTTTGAAGTAGACAAATCCACCTTTAATTTGATATATCATGTCCCATCCAAATTTGTTCCCTAATATTCTTTTGACTTCGCACAACTTTCGGTCAATTTAGGGTATTTGACTGTTTATCGAAATTCTAGACCTAACTTTCAACGTGAGTTCGGAACACGACATAGATCAAAACCATTTGACCAAATGTATGGTTTTGATCCATTTTGAGCCTACGATGCACATGCATGTGCCACTCAATCGAGTTTCCATGTGCTATTTATTTGCGAATGGCACGTGAGACTCATTGGTTGACTTTTCGAGTTCGATTTGATTAAAAATATATATATTTGGACCCTAACCTAGCCAACCCCACATGGTAGAAGCTATGTTAGGTTTCATGACTTAGTAGAAGTATTATGAATTATTTTAGGATGTTGTATAGCCAAATAGGTTTAAATACAATTTCGTACATATGTGATTATATTTATAATAGCCTAATACTATATATATATATATATATATATATATATATATATATATAAGCCTAAATATATATATATATATATATATATATATATATATATATATATATATATATATATATATATATATATATAAGCCTCTATATATATATATATATATATATATATATATATAGAGGCATAAATATATATATATAGGCATATATATATATGCCTATATATATATATATTTATGCCTCTATATATATATATATATATATATATATATATATATATATATGAAAAAAGGGTAAATTTTATTCCAAAAGAAAAGCAATAATCTTACAACATACAATCAAAGTGGGACTCCCACTCATCAATTTTCTATAGCATTTACATCAAACTCGATGTTATGGAGAATGCCTACCGGAGGGGTGACCAGCCCCTCAAACATACGACGGTTTCGTTCCCGCCATACATGCCAAACTGAAGCAGCCAGACGAACTATGGCGGTCCGGAACCAGTCCTGCCCTCGACCCCTGCTATCCCGGAGCGCCACGATGATGTTCCCAATTCCCTTTCCGGAGACGCACACTCCCAACACTCTACTCTGCTCCGACCAGATCTGCCATGCCAGTGCGCACTCGAAAAAAATGTGCTTTATAGATTCATGCTCCAGACAACAAAGCACACACTTGGGATCCAGAATCGGCACTCCAAACGAACTCAGGCGATCCCTAGTCAAAAGGCGGCCCAGTAGAAGCTTGTAGACACAAAGCTGCATCTTCCTGGCCAGACCCTTGCACCAAACGAACTCGTAGTCAGGACTCTGAGGAAAGGTGCGCCGGATAAGGTTGTAGCAGCTCCGGAATTGGAACTCCCCAGTTCCCGGAGTTGCTTCACCGATCAGCAGGCAAAGTCGGATCAATGACAATAGAACTAATGATCCCACCCAGCTCCTCAGTAAATCGATAAGACTCCGGCCTCCACTCCCCGTCGCGAATGATGCGACTACACGTCAGACCACGCCTATCCGCCTGATGTGACGGGGCTCCCCTGATGTCCAAAACCAAACGCCGATCTATCCAAGGATCCCGCCAGAGGTCCGTTCCAGATCCATCCTTAATGACCTTCCGGATTGCAGATTTGAGCACCCCCCTGTGTCTCAAGACAGTCTTGAACGTGACTGAGTGATTGTTGTCAGTAGCATACGTCCAAAAGTTTCCCTGCTTCACATTTGCATCCAGTCCGCCCAGAGAGACCCCCCGCTAATGAATCTCCAAGTCAGCTTAAGCACGGAAGCCTCCATAATCTCCAGCAACGGCCTGAGCCCCACTCCTCCCTCCTTCCTGGGTCGACAGAGCTGTTTCCAGGAGATCGCATGCATACCCCCCTCCAAATGAAATCTGCACAGAGCCGCTCCACTTTTCGAATAGTGGCAACAGGGAGGATGATGGACTGTAGCCAGAATGGGCCACAGCCAAAATCACCGATCTGAACAGCTCGATGCGACCGCCAAATGACAACCCGGCGGCTTGCCAACCTTCCACTCTCCTCTGGACATACTCCACCAGACTGTGGCAGTCCTGATCCCGCACATAGTTGACTGTGAGAGGCACTCCTAAGTATCGCACCGGAAGATCACTCCTCGCGATACCCAGCACATCGGCCCGCTTCTCCTTCTGGGGACATAGTGAGCTGAAGTATACCCTACTCTTATCCCTGTTCATCTGGAGGCCCGATAGGGAATTCAATTCTTCCATAATTGTCGCAAGCGTCTGCAAACCCTCCGTCGATGGCTGGATGAACACCAAGAGATCATCTGCATATATAAGATGGATAACTGGGGGATCCACCCTCCGAAACAAAGGGACCAGCCTCCCACGGTGCACTGCCAGGTCCATCAGGCAAGTGAAGTATTCCATAACAAGCGTGAACAGGTAAGGGGACAGGGGGTCACCTTGCCTAATGTCGCTCCCCGTTCCCAGAACACATATTTTTATACGTGTACTGCTTGAATGTATTTATTTAATATTTATCATGCATTTGTTCTGTATTTAAATTCTTTAATTCCACGCTAATTATTTTTCTATATTTTATTTTCTGCTTTTGCTTTGCTCTTGGTTTCGGCTTGGGTTGGTTTATTTTCGGGTTTTGGTGGTTCATCATAAACCAACCAACCCCACCAACCTACCATCTCTCCATTTAAAGCCCCAATCATTTATCTCTCTTCTTCATTACTTCTCATTCCCTTTTACTCTTCTTCTTCCTCATAACTCTCTCCACCTACCAAACCCATAGGCAAGTACATCTTGCTTCCACACGAGAACCCATTTTTATGGTTCAATTATCTTCCTCTCGTGATTCTAAGAGAGTTTAGAACTTGACATTTTTGCATTTGAAAGTTTTATTTTTTGTAGATCTAGAAATTTGTCATTTTCGAATTTTTGGGATTTTGATCTGTCAAACTCCCTTATTTTCAAGTTTGATCATTCCTGGTTTTTGGGGTTCTTTCCGCTCACGTTAAACTGAAGGTCTCATGAATTTAGGGTCCTGGATATTCTTTACGCCCACGTTTATACGTGCCCGCGTATTATCAAGCCCTACGCCCACGTTTTTACGTGTCCGCGTAATATCGAGCTCTACGCCCATGATCATTCGTGTCAGCGTGAATCTGTTTTACGCAAGTCTATTCTGGCTTGGCGTATTCTTTTACGCACAACAACATTCTCTTACGCGTATTCCTTTACGCATAATATTCTCTTTACGCGTACTACGTTTTACGCGTAACGATACTTTTACGCGTAACAATACTTTTATACGTGCAATGTTTCGTGCGTAACATTACTTTTTACGCATACCAGATCCATGCGTAAACTTGACTCTTTACGCGAACAATGTTTCACGCGTAACATCACTTTTTACGCGTAACTCTATTTTACGCGTACTATTCTGCCTTGGCGTAAGACGAGTTTTTACACGCAACTTTATTCCTTTATTGAGCGTATTCTTTTTACGCGTAAGCTTTATTCCTTCACACTTAAATTTTCCTCACGCGTAAATTTTCTTTACGCGTATTTCATTGAGCGTACTCTTCTAGCTTGGCGTAATTCATTGAACGTACTCCTTTGGCGTACATGGCACCCTTATTATATCCTTACGTCTTTTGCCATGAACTTGATATAATCATGATAGGTTAATATTGTTAATACATGTTGTCATGTGCCCTGGGTCTCGATTGGTTTGTGGATACCCAGAATGACTGGAACTTAACCCTGAGAGTTATAGACTCGACCATACTAAATACTAGTTTGACTTTCATGCCTCGGCACGAATTGACATTGATTGTTACCTTGACTAAATGATTGATCATGCGTTCCTAGTTGGAACTAAGAGACTGGCTAGTCATCTTATTGAAATTGAATGAGACACGTTCATATTAACTATGAACCATTGCAATCGACTAGCCGATCCCGAACATTGGCATATGGACACGTGCATGCTTTAACTGATTTTTCTACAAAAGCGACATGTGTACCTTACAGTCAAGGCATGATTATTCCGTGGTTAGGTTTGATTGTTGCATTACGCCATGTAAGACCTACAACCTAACCGTACGGACATCGTTGTAGAGTTGTGCATATCGTACCTTGTACGAAAGTACTTATTCCGAATGACCATGATCCACGACATAGGATTTCAATTAACATAGGGACTACTAAGTTAAATAAAATAACGATTGCATGGAGAGAATGGATTCCCGAGTTCTTACATGGCAGCCATCCTTGGGACAATTAGTGCCCCGACATGTCGGCTGGTTCCCACAGATACTGCAAATCTGCCACACGGGCAGGGAGCGGTATCTGCTTATATTTATTTACTGTATACTGATGACGGGCGTCCCGCTGGGACTCGTCTAATTCATAACTGGCGCAACTGTTTATTGGGCAGACTGGCCTTGCTTGTACATAGTAAGAACTGAGGAATCCTTATTGCATATTTCCAGGATAACTTGGAACTCACAGTTAGCAAGCCGTAGCAGTTGTATTGCCGTTAAATTGATTTGTTTGCGTATTGTACCTACTCTATGAACTACTGAGATGATCAGAATGTCAGGACATGACGGATCAACTTCTGTCCTTGTTTGGTTGGGAAGTTGGTTTGAAGTGTCGTGATGTTGTGTGAATCCCAGTAGCAAGCGGAGACTTATTATTATATTCTTAACTCTTATCACTGGTTTTAGTTCTCATATCGTGCTTCCTTGTGGTACTTGCTATTAGAGGTCTAACCTCTCTGGCTTTGCATGGCCAGATTTAGAGCCAGTTCCCAAGGACTCAGCTTACTTCTACCTCCAAGATGGTCAATACTAGAGGGATGATCGCAGGAGGACATGAGTGGGTTCCTTACTTCCCCGCTCCTTTTGCTACTTACTTTACTTTTGCCACTTGGCACCGACATGTTAGTCGGATTGTCTTGCACTTACTTTTACATAATTGTAACTAAGTCAGGCTGCAGCTGATAACGATTGTGTATACCTTGTTATATCCTCTGGCTATGTTTTGTAAAGCCAGATCTCAAGAACATTTTGACTGAACGTTTGGGACGCCTTACTGCTTTATCTTACATGTTCTCTATTATTGCTTCTTGTTTGAATGATTGAGATAATATATGTCAAGCAACCCTAGTGAGACTTTCATGTAGTATGCACCCCCTCGTCTTTTAGATAGCATTGATCGTATTATACGGTATTCATCTACCCGTAATACGTAGCTGGCTGAGTCACTCCCCCGCTCTCAGGTATTCTGGTTCTGGGGCGTGACAAGGTTTTAGTGGTGGTCCATGCAGGTCTGATTTCAGACTTGTGGGGTGTTTTAATAGGATGTCTCAATCACACATGTTTCTCCTTGATCTCATGATTGACATTCCGGTATCCTTTGACTTCATTGATCTTTTCTGTCCGATCGTTTGATTGTTCTCTTGTCCCTTTTCTTAGGGGCACCTCGTCCGCATCTGTCAGAGCTGGCCAACAACAACAACAAGGGCAACACGGACAACCTGACCATGTTGGTCAGCAACAAGGGCCAGTGCTACCTCAAGAGACCGTCCAAGAAGAGGTGATAGTGGAACCAGCAGTTAGACCGCAGTATCCGGAGGTTCCAACACCACCAATAGTTCCACCTACCCCCGTGGAAGTAGACACACCAGCCCTTCTGGAGATCATGAGAGGGATGATGGCTACTCAGTAACATCAGATGTTGGCCCAGCAACGCATACACACTCAGCTGCAAGAGCAAAATTTGTTGCTCAACCAAGGATTACAAACGGCTTTGGAAAGAGGAGTGAGGACTGATTCAGGGGCGTCAATCAGATTTTACAAGTACAACCCCCGTCGTTTCGAAGGCACGGAAGATGCCATTTCAGCAGATGCATGGCTTAAAGATATAGAGGCTATTCTGACAGCAGCTAAGGTACCGGCAGAAGAACGTGTGGATCAAGTGAAGTTGTTACTTCAGGACCTCGCACGTGATTGGTGGGAATCAGAAGAAGTGGGCATCAGACGTCCTATTACTTGGGACGATTTTTCTGCGAGGTTCAAGACGAAGTACTATGGAGTTGTGGCACAGTTTGAGCTACAACAGAAGTTTATCAACCTCAAGCAGGCTGGCAAGACAGTGGATGCTTATGCAGCAGAGTTCTGCAGACTGAGTAGGTTTGCCCCAGAGATGGTAGCAACAGAGAGCCAGAGGGCTATGAGGTTTCAGCAAGGGTTTCATCTTGAACTATTGCAATTGATAGAGGGGAATAACTACCAGACCTTTGATGAGGTATTGACGGCAACCCGGAGGCATGAGATCACCATCCAGAGGATCACAGCAAGGACTGGAGGTCAGAAGAGATCTCACAATCAGATGGAAAGAGGAGGGGGAGTAGCGTCCCGAATAACAGCACCATCCCCTGGCATTCGCATCCACGATGTGGCGATGCGAGGGCCAGCACCACCAGTCAGACAGCAGCAGCAGCAGCAGAGGAAGAACCAGCAACCCCCAACGGGCTGCACCTATTGTGGGAAGGCAGGGCACACTAGAGGTGTGTGTCGGGCATTGAACGGACAATGTTTGGTATGTGGAAGTCCAGATCATCGGGTTTCCACCTGTCCCATGAGCACGAGGTCAGGAGGCCCAGTGCAACAGTATCCGGCTCTGCCAGCACCAGGGGCAGGCCAGTATCAAGGACCAACGATAGCAGTAAGACCGTTAGCACAACGTCCGTTCATGTCATAGGCTCAGATGTTTCGGCAGCAGGGACCGCCGATGCAGCAGCAACAACAAAGACCACCCCAACATCACCAAGGCAGGGGCCAGCAGCAACACCAGGCTAGGCCACAACATAGGAACCAACAAGGAGGTCGAGGGCAGGCATTCAATCTGTCCTTGGAAGAGGCATTGACATCGGAAGATGTTGTGGCAGGTAATATTCTCGTTGCCTCATATCCCGCAGTAGCATTGTTTGATTCGGGAGCATCACACTCATTTATATCTGCACAATTTGCGATACGACTAGGAATGGAATTCGAGGCATTGCCTGGGAGGTTGAATATACTCACTGGTAATGGGCTCGTACGTAGGAGTTAGTAGAGTTATTCTAGTATGTAGAGTTGTAGTTTGCGGGCGTTCCTTACCCGCCAGATTAATAGAATTTTCTGTTGGAAATTTCGACGTTATCTTAGGCATGGACTGGCTGAAAGACAGTCATGCGACAATAGATTGTCGTAGAGGGAGTGTATCTTTTAATATTCCAGGCATGAAGCGGTTCACCTTAGTCAAATCAGTGGCAACTCAATAAGAAGAAGGAATAGTAGCGGCAATGGAAGAAGTTCAAGTCCCAAAAATAGTTGAAGAGTTTCTAGATGTATTTCCCGAAGAACTTCCAGGTCTACCACCGGTTAGGGATATTGAGTTCAGTATAGAATTGGCACCTAGAACTAAACCGATATCAGATCGAGTTTACAAAATGGCAGATTCAGAGCAGGCCAAGGTGTATCAGCACATAGAAGAACTAAAGGAGAAGAGGTTCATTCGAGATAGCGAATCACCATGGGCAGCACCAGTGGTACTTGTAGGGAAGAAGGATGGGTCATCAAGATGGTGCATTGACTACAGAAAGCTCAACGCGGCAACAGTAAAGAATAAGTACCCACTACCAAGGATCGATGACTTGTTTGATCAGTTGAGCAGAGCAAGGGTTTTCTCCAAGATAGATCTTCGATCAGGGTATCATCAAGTGAGAGTTCGGAAAGAAGATATTCCCAAGACGGCATTCAGGTCCAAGTACGGGCATTACGAATTCTTAGTAATGCCGTTTGGTTTGACCAATGCTCCAACAATATTTATGGATTTGATGAACTGCATCTTCATGCCGTACTTAGATCAATTTGTCGTTGTATACCTCGACGACATCCTTGTATACTCAGCTAGTGAAGAAGAACATGAAGATCACCTCAGGAAAGTGTTACAGGTTCTGAGAGAGAACCAGTTGTATGTCAAGCTCAGCAAGTGTGAGTTTTAGACGGATCACATTTTATTTTTGGGACATATCATATCAGGGGCTGGAGTAGCAGTGGATCCCAAGAAGGTAGAAGCAGTAGAGAGTTGGCCAACACCTAAGACCGTAGCATATGTGCGTAGTTTTTGGGATTGGCAGGATATTACAGAAGGTTCGTATCAGACTTTGCAAGACTCTCAGCACCCATGATCCGCTTGACATGGAAGGAGGTGCCATTCATTTGGTCGGCAGAGTGCCAGACATCATTTGAGGATTTGAAGCAGAAGTTGATCACGGCGCCTATTCTTACATTACCAGTTGGACCCGGAGGTTTTATTGTATATTATGACGCGTCAGGAAAGGGACTCGGATGTGTCCTAATGCAACATGGGAAGGTGATAGCATATGCATCTAGGCAACTTCGAGACCACGAGAAGAATTATCCAACTCATGACTTGGAGTTGGCGGCAGTAGTATTTGCTTTGAAGCTATGGAGGTATTACTTGTATGGTGATCGAGTGGACATGTACACAGACCATAAGAGTCTGAAGTACATCTTTACTTAGAAGGAACTGAACATGAGGCAGAGAAGATGGTTAGAGTTAATCAAGGATTACGACGTAGACCTTCAGTATCATCCAGGCAAGGCTAATGTGGTAGCAGACGCTCTTAGCAGGAGAGGCAGCGCATTTATGTTGACGTCACAAAAACATATCTTAGAAGATCTTCAAGAGATGGGCATCGAAGTTATACTTCCTAGTGATACAGGAATTCTGGCAAGTCTACGAGTCCAATCCGACTTGGTAGACAGGATCAAGACAGCTCAGGCACCGGACCCAAGGATTCAGAAGCTTAGGACAGAATGTGAGTCGGGACTCAGGAAGGAGATAAAAATTCACGAAGATGGTACACTTATATTTGGATCACGTCTATGTGTGCCTAGTGGAGATATCCGACAGGGGGTTATGACAGAAGTCCACAGTTCTCAGTATTCTATACACCCCGGAGGGACCAAAATGTACAAAGATATCAAGCAACACTTCTGGTGGAACGGAATGAAGAGAAAGATAGCTAGGTTCGTTTATCGTTGCTTAGTATGTCAGCAAGTGAAGGCAGAACAACAGGGCCAGCTGGATTATTACAACCGCTTCCTATCCTGGAATGGAAGTGGGAGCATATTACCATGGACTTTGTAACCAGTTTACCGAGATCACAAAGTGGTAAAGATGCTATTTGGGTGATATTGGATCGGCTTATGAAGGTGGCACATTTTCTTCCTTTTAGAGTAGGGCAATCTACAGAAAAGTTGGCAGAGTTGTATATGTAGCAGATAGTCAGGCAGCATGGAGTCCCTGTCAGTATTGTGTCAGATAGAGATACCCATTTTATATCATATTTCTGAAAGAGTTTACATCATAGTCTGGGCACCAAGTTAAGATTTCGGCTTACCATCCACAGACGAACGGACAATCAGAAAGAACAATCCAGACCTTAGAAGATATGTTACGAGCTTGCACCCTGGATTTTGGAGGGTCTTGGGAGAGTCACCTGCACTTAGTCAAATTTTCGTACAACAACAGTTACCAAGCCAGTATCCAGATGGCGCCATTTGAAGCACTATACGGTAAGAAGTGCAGGTCGCCACTTGCATGGGATGATATCGGAGAGAGAAAGATGTTAGGTCAGAGATGATTGTTCAGACGGTTGAAGTGGTTAAGGAAATTAGAGAGCGACTTCGAGTTGCGCAAGATCGACATCGTCATTGGGCGGACCAACATCGTAGGCCACTAAAATTTTCTGTTGGGGACCACGTGTTCTTGCGGATCTCACCTACTCGTGGGGTCATTAGATTTTGCGTTCGCGGGAAGTTGAGTCCGCGATACGTAGGCCCATTTTCTATCCTTGATAGGGTACGCGATGTTGCTTATCGTTTATCCCTCCCATCTTCGTTACGAGAGGTGCATGATGTGTTTCATGTATCTCAGTTGCGTAGGTATGTATCGGACCCAAGCCATATCCTCGATCACTCTGAGCTGGTTGTTGGTACCAACCTGTCTTACGAGGAACATCCGGTGTCCATTTTGGACCGAAGGAAGAAGATACTCAAGAACTGAACAATTAGCCTTGTCCATGTTGCTTGGGGTCATCACTCCTTAGGAGAGTCAACGTGGGAACGTGACGATGATATCCGATCACGGTATCCGCACCTATTTGACTCACAAGGTTTATTTCTTTCCGTGTACCTTGATTGTCTTGATTCCTCATACTTATCACCTTATGAGTAGAATTGCTAGATGACATAGGTTGATAAACATAGATATACTACTTCCTATTGATATTGTAAGATGACTGCTTGCTCGCTAAAATTGCTCGTACTTGGATTAGTTTAGCTCCGATATTTCTATCCTGCTTGGATTTGAAATTTCGAGGACGAAATTTTTCTAAGGAGGGTAGAGATGTCACTCCTCGTTCCCAGAACACATATTTTTATACGTGTACTGCTTGAATATATTTATTTAATATTTATCATGCATTTGTTCTGTATTTAAATTCTTTAATTCTACGCTAATTATTTTTCTGTATTTTATTTTCTGCTTTTGCTTTGCTCTTGGTTTCGGCTTGGGTTGGTTTATTTCGGGTTTTGGTGGTTCATCATAAACCAGACCAACCCCACCAACCTACCATCTCTCCATTTAAAGCCCCAATCCTTTCTCTCTCTTCTTCATTACTTCTCATTCCCTTTTACTCTTCTTCTTCCTCATAACTCTCTCCACCTACCAAATCCAAAGGCAAGTACATCTTGCTTCCACACGAGAACCCATTTTTATGGTTCAATTATCTTCCTCACGTGATTCTAAGAGAGTTTAGAACTTGACATTTTTGCATTTGAAAGTTTTATTTTTTGTAGATCTAGAAATTTGTCATTTTCGAATTTTTTGGGTTTTGATATGTCAAACTCCCTTATTTTCAAGTTTGATCATTCCTGGTTGTTGGGGTTCTTTCCGCTCACGTTTAGACTGAAGGTCTCATGAATTTAGAGTCATGGATATTCTTTACGCCAACGTTTATACGTGCCCGCGTATTATCAAGCCCTACGCCCACATTTTTACGTGTCCGCGTAATATCGAGCTCTACGCCCATGATCATTCGTGTCAGCGTGAATCTATTTTACGCAAGTCTATTCTGGCTTGGCGTATTCTTTTACGCACAACAACATTCTCTTACGCGTATTCCTTTACGCATAATATTCTCTTTACGCGTACTACGTTTTACGCGTAACGATACTTTTACGCGTAACAATACTTTTATACGTGCAATGTTTCGTGCGTAACATTACTTTTTACGCATACCAGATCCATGCGTAAACTTGACTCTTTACGCGAACAATGTTTCACGCGTAACATCACTTTTTACGCGTAACTCTATTTTACGCGTACTATTCTGCCTTGGCGTAAGACGAGTTTTTACGCGCAACTTTATTCCTTTATTGAGCGTATTCTTTTTACGCGTAAGCTTTATTCCTTCACACTTAAATTTTCCTCACGCGTAAATTTCCTTTACGCGTATTTCATTGAGCGTACTCTTCTAGCTTGGCGTAATTCATTGAACGTACTCCTTTGGCGTACATGGCACCCTTATTATATCCTTACGCCTTTTGCCATGAACTTGATATAATCATGATAGGTTAATATTGTTAATACATGTTGTCATGTGCCCTGGGTCTCGATTGGTTTGTGGATACCCAGAATGACTGGAACTTAACCCTGAGAGTTATAGACTCGACCATACTAAATACTAGTTTGACTTTCATGCCTCGGCACGAATTGACATTGATTGTTACCTTGACTAAATGATTGATCATGCGTTCCTAGTTGGAACTAAGAGACTGGCTAGTCATCTTATTGAAATTGAATGAGACACGTTCATATTAACTATGAACCATTGCAATCGACTAGCCGATCCCGAACATTGGCATATGGACACGTGCATGCTTTAACTAATTTTTCTACAAAAGCGACATGTGTACCTTACAGTCAAGGCATGATTATTCCGTGGTTAGGTTTGATTGTTGCATTACGCTATGTAAGACCTACAACCTAACCGTACGGGCATCGTTGTAGAGTTGTGCATATCGTACCTTGTACGAAAGTACTCATTCCGAATGACCATGATCCACGGCATAGGATTTTAATTAACATAGGGACTACTAAGTTAAATAAAATAACGATTGCATGGAGAGAATGGATTTCCGAGTTCTTACATGGCAGCCATCCTTGGGGCAATTAGTACCCCGACATGTCGGCTGGTTCCCACAGATACTGCAAATCTGCCACACGGGCAGGGAGCGGTATCTGCTTATATTTATTTACTGTATACTGATGACGGGCGTGCCGCTGGGACTCGTCTAATTCATGACTGGCGCAACTGATTATTGGGTAGACTGGCCTTGCTTGTACATAGTAAGAACTGAGGAATCTTTATTGCATATTTTTTGGATAACTTGGAACTCACAGTTAGCAAGCCGTAGCAGTTGTATTGCCGTTAAATTGATTTGTTTGCGTATTGTACCTACTCTTTGAACTACTGAGATGATTAGAATGTCAGGACATGACGGGTCAACTTTTGTCCTTGTTTGGTTGGGAAGTTGGTTTGAAGTGTCGTGATGTTGTGTGAATCCCAGTAGCAAGCGGAGACTTATTATTATATTCTTAACTCTTATCACTGGTTTTAGTTCTCATATCGTGCTTCCTTGTGGTACTTGCTATTAGAGGTCTAACCTCTCTGGTTTTGCATGGCCAGATTTAGAACAAGTGTAATGACCCGCTCCGCCCTAGCGGAACGCCGATTCAAACGGCAAGTGTAACGACTCAAATGAGCCGTCGACTCGAAGAGTTGCGTCGACCCGATGAAGTATCGATGCGAATCGATACAAGACTTACAATGGCCCGTCAAAGATGAATCCAGGCTTAGACTATCAAAGGCGCGCTCGGAGTATCGCTCGGCCGATGCGAGCATCGCTAAGGTGGGTGGCTCCGATGAACCCGTCTTTGCTTAGCCTAGACACATAACAATACGGACACTATCACGAGAATCGCTAGGCGATAACCTCGCACATGCTAATAAATAAATGACTCAACGCACCTAGCTAAGGGAATAATCCCATCTTGTATGCTTGTATAGAATATGGAAAAGAACATGGAAAATACGAGAACTCTCGCACCGCGCTCCACGCTCGTGCTAAGGCACAAGCTTACGTTCAAGTCCCTTATAGCGTTCGACTATGAAACAATGAATGGTTTACAACAATAAAATGGAAAGACTATCAATATAGTCGTTCCGAGTAGAGTATAGCAACATTGAAAGGCTATGGGACCGATGGGTCGCCAAGGCGACTCCCGTACAAGGAGTTGCATAATGTATGAATGAAAGAGTAAACGAATAAGTGAATGAATGAATCAACGAATGAATGAACAAGTGAAAGGAAGAATGAATAAAAGATAAGAAGGACAGAAATGGTTAGCGACAGGTATGGCGGGCACGTGCAACGGGGCTCGCTACCCGCGCTGCACGGACGCCAACCTGGTCGATAACGCATTAAGGCTAAGGGTTAGCCTACGGCTTAGAGACAACCGTTAAGTTAAAAAGACAAGTTAATACAAAATGGTCGTGGACAAACGGCACGGGCGAGGGGTGGCGATGCCGTGGCCGTGAAGAAAAAGGGTTTCCGCGGCATGATCAAAGTGTGAAGGACTTGCCGGTCCGGACGGAAATCAAAGTTTGGCTTACGGACTGCCTGAATACGGGCTTGGCCACCAGGGGACGTAAGGCCGGGTATTTCAAAAGACTATCAGGGTGTACCAAGCCGCATGCCATGATAGGTGAGGAAATTACCAAGGGGAAGACATGTCCAAATTGGCTTGTGGTGCCAGCGACCGATGCATATAGATTAAGTGGACTTTGCTGGTGGCGATCCACGTGCAAGTCCTTGCATTGAAATCAAAGTAGTCTAAGTTAACTAAATGAAGTGCCTTATGAATATGCTTGAAATGTAACACACCAAATGATAATGAGAAATTCATGCAAGTGTAGATAACGTGCCTACGACGAGCTAGAATCCGAGGCAGGGCCACGCACTTGACATCGAAAAGTTCATATTGAATTGTTGACTAACTTGGTTTACTTTGGACAGGGAAGACCAGACGGTAAGTATGGGTAAGTCGTGCATGTATTTCCATGCGACACTTGAATTTGGCAACACGAGATAGGCTATGAAATATGCCATGAAACTGATACTAAGGCAAGATTAGAAAGACAATAAATGATAGACGGTGCACAACAGTAAATAGAATGTGTTTGGTAATGATAGCATTGTGGGCGAGCTAGCCTCCCCACCAGTGCATAACAATGTACTGATAACCCCACAGTCTGCTTGCAGGATGCAGGAGACGCCGGCGGGTGCGGAGCTTCCATCAAATGCGCTAAGGTGCGGAGCTATTTCTGGAGCCTTGGAGCGTTGCAAGAAGCTGAAGCACCCTATACAGGACATAATGTATCGGAACATCGCCATGAATAAGCCACTTGGCACGCCTTTTATGTTTCAGAGAGAGCTTGAGCGATTTGTAATATCGGCCTAGCGCCGCTTGTAAACTTCTTGAAAATCAATAAAGAGTTTGAATTCACTTCAATTTTGTGTTCGTTTACTTTTCGCTGCAAATGGGGATACTCTGTGCGACTCTGCGGCCTAGCTCAAATCGGCCGTTTCTGGACTTGGCCTTGTACGGGCGCAACCTAGGCCCGTGCGACATCACGCCTTAGCGAGAACGATCGCTCCTACGGAAGCGGGACGTGACAGATTGGTATCAAAGCATGGCTTCACGTCCTTGGATTTCGTTTGGATTATCTCAGTTTTGAAAGCTCGGTTGGAAAACAAAAGAAGTGTACGCTCTCTCTCGTTGTGCCTTGGAATGTTCCATACAATAAGTCTAATATTTTCAAAAAGCTAGTACAAGTACTCGGTTGAACGAGATCGATAGGCGATGGCCTTTGTGCCGAACCACAATGTACTTAAGATGGAAGGAACCGATGCTAAGAGTTAGCAAAATACAAGACGTGCTTGAATAACCTTACGCTGACAATAGCGAACGAGTACACGAGACCGAAGTATAGTTCGAATGGGATGGTTATGCACGCAACCTTTTGGCTAAGTTGTGCCGAGTATCGCGCACCTAGACTTTATGGTGCAAACAAGTTGCGAGCGAGATTGACTATCGCTCGGACGAGAATAAGGGAGACTTAGAATGTATGTTGATAGAGACGCTACTTGACCGGTGCTAAAGCGAACACGGGGAAATGGTTCTTAGATTTTGAGGAATGAGCGAACGCACAATTGGACATGTCGATCGGGAGTCGAATAACCTTTTGAGGATTTGTAGAATGACTTGACTCCGAGTGGTGTATGTGATAGCTTCGAAGAAGAATAAGAGTGAGCGTCGACGACCAATCGAGTGGCTCGAACCCTGAGTGGTGTATGGATGTTATAAAAAATTGTTCGAGCAAAACTGATGGACTTACGGATAGAACGAGTAAGTCGGCGAGACGATGCGATCGCGCAAAGCCTTAGAACGCGTCACACTTAGTTGGTCGCGACTTCGAATGTCCCGAACGAGATGTCGTTCGGACAACTTGTCAATGGGCAACGCAAGTTAGATAACAATTCAGGAACGATGAATGAAAATGAATGGTCTTAATCGAGGAAACTTAGAGGATCACGCGCACGATTTTTGATTGATTCAAATAAATTGTGACTTGAGTTTGGACAACGATCTTGAAACTAGCTTGAGGATTAACGATCAAACTTGATCTTGAATATCGAGGAAATTGTGGAATATCCAACTCGGACAACAGCATCAACGTACGACTCGAAATCGGTTGCAAAGGAAGATCGTCAGGTTACGCATATCGTCGATGGTATTGAGGCGTATCAAAGATCGATATGCGATAACTCGGGGGTACTCTGACTCGGCGAATGACGATCGTGCAAATGTCATTGTTCCGTTGGATGCTATACTTGGGATGTTAAAGATGTGTCGAGGAAATGATAGATTTGGCTTGAGGATTTTCTAGTTGAACGCATGACGGTCAGACTATCGAATTGATTTGGCTTGGACGAAAATGTGAATGCTTGGGTTTGCTTCGTTGACAACCACAACGTTAACGTTCTTGTCTTATGCGAGCGCAACTCTAGCCTCGCACATGCGTCGCGCCAGATTATGACGATCACTCCGCGTGAGCGCTGATATGGTGATTCATACAGCGGGAGTGATTGAACTTGGATGGCGTGGCAATCTGATTGCTTCGACTTGTGGTTTGACGCGAAGGTGGACTCGAGAATGAATTTGTGTGTTTGAAGAATTGAACTTGAGGATTGAGTAGGTCCAATCCGCGTATCGAGAATGGGTTAGTCTAAAACTCAAACAAGAGTTATGTCCCGATGAGAATGATTATTCCGCGGGAGCATTGCATGGTGATTCATGAACCGTCGTGGATAATCGGACTCGCGTGAGATTGGGGCGCAATGTATTGTCGAGCTGGATGACCTCGTGATCGAATACATGAATTGGTTAGAGTTGGTGATTTGAATGGATTCGAATACGTACAACGAATGTATTGATGCGAATAGGTGATCATGCTCCATGTTTAGAAATCTGAGTGACGCGAGCTTGGGTAGAAACACCCGTACAAGCAAACAAATGGTTTAACCATAGGATTTGGGGCGAGCGTCGTGCAACAACCTTGCACGATGAGCGACGGACTTGACTTGTAACTATGACCCTGTGAGCTGACCTAGCAGGTAGGCGGACGACCCTGTGCCGAGTGATTGAACCTGTGCGATTAACATTACAATATCGTCTGGACGGACGATAGACTTGGGGCAACAAGACTTAGAGTAGGACGGAGAACTGGGAGTGTGCGTAAACGACGGTGAGACTGGTCCCAAACGAAGGGAATGATAGGAATGGATGATGCGCAAGCAAAGTTGGAATAACGAATTGAATCGTTGATAGGAAGACGTACTCGATGATAGTGCAATACTTGGTCTTAAATCGGACGGAAGGTACTTAAGACTTGGTCGACTCTACTAAGAAGAAAAAATCGTATTGATTTCATTGACAAGAGCGCTTGAGAAGCGAATCGAATCATCTTGAGGACCGAGATAAACGATATGTGATACACACATGAGTTCGGTTTTAAATCGAAGTTAGCAAAACGATCGGCAAATCGAAACTATCACGAGTAGCTTGTCCAACTTCGCTAGTCGCTAAGCTTGGTTGAAATGTACGTATTCGGGGGACGCCTTAAATGCGTGCACGATCCAAACTCAGCGATATGATGAACTCGAATGCAGCTGCAAGTGGGTGTTGAGATGCGCATGAACGAATAAGTGAGTTTGCCTCAGCGTACGACTTTCGTATTTGACGAATTATAACGCACCTCGTGCGACCGTTTCAGTCCCATGATACGTCGAAAAAGCAACCAAGTCGAAGAAACACTTGAATTGAATAAGTGCCATCAACTCTAAAAATGAATGAAAAGTTATCCAATAAAAAATCGACCAAACGTATGCGACACGGAACTTGGAAGGTATCGAGTATAGTTCGTGCCATAGAACGATTGAGCCATTCGATAGTATTGTCTAAGAAACACGACGATACGAGTTGAGAAATAGTAGGATGACCTGCACTCAGGAAGTCTCGAGGACGAGACTTGTTTTGAGTGGTGTATTATGTAATGACCCGCTCCGCCCTAGCGGAACGCCGATTCAAACGGCAAGTGTAACGACTCAAATGAGCCGTCGACTCGAAGAGTTGCGTCGACCCGATGAAGTATCGATGCGAATCGATGCAAGACTTACAATGGCCCGTCAAAGATGAATCCAGGCTTAGACTATCAAAGGCGCGCTCGGAGTATCGCTCGGCCGATGCGAGCATCGCTAAGGTGGGTGGCTCCGATGAACCCGTCTTTGCTTAGCCTAGACACATAACAATACAGACACTATCACGAGAATCGCTAGACGATATCCCCGCGCATGCTAATAAATGAATGACTCAACGCACCTAGCTAAGGGAATAATCCCATCTTGTATGCTTGTATAGAATATGGAAAAGAACGTGGAAAATACGAGAACTCTCGCACCGCGCTCCACGCTCGTGCTAAGGCACAAGCTTACGTTCAAGTCCCTTATAGCGTTCAACAATGAAACAATGAATGGGTTACAACAATAAAATGGGAAGACTATCAATATAGTCGTTTCGAGTAGAGTATAGTAACATTGAAAGGCTATGGGACCGATGGGTCGCCAAGGCGACTCCCGTACAAGGAGTTGCGTAATGTATGAATGAAAGAGTAAACGAATAAGTGAATGAATGAATCAATGAATGAATGAACAAGTGAAAGAAAGAATGAATAAAAGATAAGAAGGACAGAAATGGTTAGCGACAGGTATGACGGGCACGTGCAACGGGGCTCGCTACCCGCGCTGCACGGATGCCAACCTGGTCGATAACGCATTAAGGCTAAGGGTTAGCCTACGGCTCAGAGACAGCCGTTAAGTTAAAAAGACAAGTTAATACAAAATGGTCGTGGACAAACGGCACGGGCGAGGGGTGGCGATGCCGTGGCCGTGAAGAAAAAGGGTTTTCGCGACATGATCAAAGTGCGAAGGACTTGTCGGTCCGGACGGAAATCAAAGTTTGGCTTACGGACTGCCTGAATGCGGGCTTGGCCACCAGGGGACGTAAGGTCGGGTATTTCAAAAGACTATCAGGGTGTACCAAGCCGCATGCCATGATAGGTGAGGAAATTACCAAGGAGAAGACATGTCCAAATTGGCTTGTGGTGCCAGCGACCGATGCATATAGATTAAGTAGACTTTGCTGGTGACGATCCACGTGCAAGTCCTTGCATTGAAATCAAAGTAGTCTAAGTTAACTAAATGAAGTGCCTTATGAATATTCTTGAAATGTAACACACCAAATGATAATGAGAAATTCATGCAAGTGTAGATAACGTGCCTACGACGTGCTAGAATCCGAGGCAGGGACACGCACTTGACATCGAAAAGTTTATATTGAATTGTTGACTAACTTGGTTTACTTTGGACAGGGAAGGCCGGACGGTAAGTATGGATAAGTCGTGCATGTATTTCCATGCGACACTTGAATTTGGCAACACGAGATAGGCTATGAAATATGCCATGAAACTGATCCTAAGGCAAGAGTAGAAAGACAATGAATGATAGACGGTGCACAACAGTAAATAGAACGTGTTTGGTAATGATAGCATTGTGGGCGAGCTAGCCTCCCCACCAGTGCATAACAATGTACTGATAACCCCACAGTCTGCTTGCAGGATGCAGGAGACGCCGGCGGGTGCGGAGCTTCCATCAAACGCGCTAAGGCGCGGAGCTATCTCTGGAGCCTTGGAACATTGCAAGAAGCTGAAGCACCCTATACATGACATAATGTATCGGAACATCGCCATGAATCATTCCATATTGTAAGCCACTTGGCACGCCTTTTATGTTTCAGAGAGAGCTTGAGTGATTTGTAATATCGGCCTAGCGCCGCTTGTAAACTTCTTGAAAATCAATAAAGAGTTTGAATTCACTTCAATTTTGTGTTCGTTTACTTTCCGCTGCAAATGGGGACACTCTGTGCGACTCTGCGGCCTAGCTCAAATCGGCCGTTTCTGGACTTGGCCTTGCACGGGCGCAACCTAGGCCCGTGCAGCATCACGCCTTAGCGAGGACGATCGCTCCTACGGGAGCGGGATGTGACAGCCAGTTTCCGAGGACTCAGCTTACTTCTACATCCAAGATGGTCAATACTAGAGGGATGATCGCAGGAGGACATGAGTGGGTTCCTTACTTCCCCGCTCGTTTTGCTACTTACTTTACTTTTGCCACTTGGCACCGACATGTTAGTCGGACTGTCTTATACTTACTTTTACATAATTATAACTAAGTCAGACTGCAGCTGATAACGATTGTGTATACCTTGTTATATCCTCTGGCTATGTTTTGTAAAGCCAGATCTCAAGAACATATTGACTGAGCGTTTGGGACGCCTTACTGCTTTATCTTACATGTTCTCTATTATTGCTTCTTATTTGAATGATTGAGACAATAGATGTCAAGCAACCCTAGTGAGACTTTCATGTAGTATGCACCCCCTCGTCTTTTAGACAGCATTGATCGTATTATACGGTATTCATCTACCCATAATACGTAGTTGGCTGAGTCACTCTCCTGCTCTCCGATATTCTGGTTCTGGGTCGTGACACCTAAGCCCACGATTGCTCTGGAAGTACCTATAAGGAACGCCCTGGATGAGGACAGAGAAAGTGGGAGACTTGATGCACTCCCGGATCAATGCAACCCAGTGGTCCGTGAAACCTATTGCGGTCATCAGATGACAGAGGAAGTCTCGATTAACCATGTCATACGCCTTCCTCAGGTCAAGTTTCACACAAGCTTTCTCCCGTCCGGGTTTGCTAAAGTCCATCACCATCTCATGAGCCAGATGGCTGTGCTCAGCGATCGACCTCCCCTTGATGAACGCAGCCTGATTCGGAGATACCAAGTCCTGCATGATCCCCTCCCTCCGCCGGCACATAAGGTGCGTAATTATCTTATAAAGATAATTACAGCACAAAATAGGCCTGAAATCCGCCAATGCTGTCACTCCCTCCTTCTTATGCACCAAGGTCAGGAAAGTGTGATTCAGCTCTTTCAGAAGCTTCCTTTTGATGAAGAATTCCTGCACCACCTCCAAGACCTGATGCTTCAGAATGTCCCAATAGCGTTTGTAGAATCCACTGCTAAAACCATCCGGACCAGGAGCCTTGTTGGGAACCGCCACCTTGACAATAAATTCCACCTCCTCTAAAGTAACGGGGGCAAGAAGAATGTTATTCCCACACGGAGTCACCAATCTCTTCGTAACAACCTCTGGGAACACAGACAGGTAGTCAGTCTGGAAATATAACTAAGAATAGTACCTAACAGCCTCGCCCTGGATCTCAGCCGGCGTCTCCACCAGGATGCCATCCGCATCAAGAAGCTGGAAGATGTGATTCCTATGCTGTCTTGTCCGGATAACATCATAGAAGAACTTGGAGCAACGGTCGCCATCCTTGAGCCATGAACATTTGGCACGATGAGCCGTGCTAATCTCCTTTTGCAGCCTAAGGATGTTAACTTCTTCAATCAGCTCATTCTCTCTTGTCGCCAGGTCCCTATTAAGCATGTCAGCTTGCATGTCCTGCTGGATAGCCCGCAGCTCCACCTCCTTATCTTCTAATGTAGACTTGGGCAACCCCTTCACCTAACTCCGAAGAGCCTTCTTCGTGGCTTTGAGACGATGTACCAAGCGGAACTAGGCCGTCCCCTCCTGACAGCTAGTAAGCTCCTCTGAGACAGCCTCCAGGTAGCCCGCCGAGAGGTACCAACTGTTGTTGTACCTGAAAGGGCAGGACTTCCCAGGATACCAAGAAGTGAAGCCAACCCTGATGGGGGAATGATCGCTCGTCCCAGCGGCCAGACCCTCAGCCGAAGAGTTGGGGAAATGCCGGAACCATTCCCCATTGTCCAGAGCTCGATCAAGCTGGCAAGCAACCCTGTTACGGGTTGCTTTGTTGTGCCAAGTCCAGATGAAGCCTGAGCGAGACAATCCCTGGAGCCCCGCATGGAGGAGGCATATCTGAAAATCATATAGGATAGAGTCTGGAACTGGACGACCACCCACCTTCTCCCCTCGGTGCAGAAGGGCATTGAAGTCCCCGATCAGAAGAAGTGGAAGGCACAACAAATCTGCAGCAGCGGCAACACGGGAGATGTCGCTCCACAGGGACTCCCGTCTCCTTCTGTCATTGTGGCCGTAAACCGCCCCCAGTAAGAACCGAAAGCCACCCTTGTTCAAGAAGGAGATGGCAATCAACTGCTCCGTAATCAAGATCAAGTCACCATCCCAGCTCTTCGAGTTCCAACGAACCCAAATCCTGGCCATGTCACATAGAGACAGGTTGTGCAGCTGGGCCCAATGAGATGGGGTCCGTCGGACAAGAGTTTTCTCACCTTTGATCTTAGATTCTAATAGAAAAAAATGTCGTATTTCTCTCTGTGAAGCACCCCACAAATCTCTCTCCACCTCCCTAGCGAACACGCCCCCCTCACATTCCAGGCTATAATAGTCATTAATTAATGAGAGGATGGGTCCCCCGTTGAAACACCCGGATCGGCAACTGGAGAATGTGCCACATCCGACGCTAAAATATCCTTCTCCATCCCAGTCGGAATGGCCTGCTGGAGAACGACCTGAGAGAGCACCAACGCCCAGGCATGATTGTCAACATACACCGCCTCCTCTCTGTCAGTAGGATGCCCCCCTCCCTGGAGGGACCGTCCCTCAGTGGACCGACAACAGGTCTCTTCCTACAGTAAACCTGCCCCTCAGTCGATCCGCCACCACCTCGCGCCTCAATCCCCGACGCCACCATGCCTCTAGTAACTATACTACTTTGCCCCGGACAAGTGGTCAATGCCCCACTCGTGGGAGCAAGCTGAGTAGAGACAGTGAGGCTCATCCCACCATCACTCTCTGGATGAGTAACCTCCCCTACCAAGACCTCCTCTCCACTGTCATCTATGAAATCCATGTCGCAGGGTAAGTCTGTAGCCTCACTCAGGGGAATAGTAGACTCCACCTGAGGTCCAACCGCCGAACAAGCACTAGCCAGATGCCCGAAATAGGAACAACGTGAACATGTAGGTAGAACCCATTCGTATTCCACCTTCTGTGTAAGCACCTCTCCAGAAGGAATCTCATATTCCACTATATTCGGTAACTCCCCCCCCAGCCCAAATCTCCACAAAAATCCTGGCGTACATCAACCTCGACCAAAAGGCAATAGCTTCATCCGCCTTGATCGGGGTACCCACCAAGCTCGCCAGCCGCATCAGCAAAGGTATACTCCAAAATCGGACAAGGAACTCCGGAAAGTGAATCCATACAGGGATGGCATTCAGAACTTCTCTCTCACATCGAAGCTCCGGGGTCCACCCCTTTAGAATGATAAGCCTGCCATCGAACGTCCAGGGGCCGCCGTGGAGGATGCTAGCGACATCCTTCGCAAGTCCGAACTTGACATAATAGAAGCCGTTCTCGCAGGCAAAGAACTCCATACTCCCTTAGGCTGCCAGACACGCGCTGCATAACCCCAGATCTGTCCGTAGAAAGGCTTGTTGCCTAGGACATACATAACGAGGGTATTCTCCCAGTATGCTGTCACCTTCTCTATCTCCTCCACAGGGAACGAGGCCCGAAAACCCCTTCCTGCCTTGATCGGCGGCACGTACTCCATCGGTGTAGGACTTTTTGGCCCCACAGGCTTGCAGATCTCTGCCCAGGACCATCCAACAGGCCGAGTAGTCACCCCATGTGGCCTGGGGGCAACCTCCGGGCGGGGAGACCTAGATACCTGAACACCAAGATCCACCACCTTACTCTTCCCCTTGTCCCCCGCGGTCGCCTTTGGCCGCCAGCCCACCGATCTTCCAGCAGACACCACAGGGACACGGGCCGATGGCCACGCCCCTGACCCGCTCTATCGACTGTCCGCAGGATGGCGATCCCTAACGTAATCCTGTCCACCTCCTGCCTTTCCCCCGGTCTTCGCCACGCGACGGTGCGTAATCGTCGTCCATCCTCCTCCCTCCGTCTGGCTTCCCTGAGATCCAGAACCTGCTACGAATTCGAAGTTAGGAGCGATGGAGCCACCCCGCAGGATCCGATCCCCTTCCGTCAACGAAACCGACCATCCTGCCTTCGTTTCCCTCCTCCCCCCACCGCCTGGGGAGGCGCCTCCGTTCAACGCCGATCCGGGGGGTCCGCCCGACCCCCCCCTTTGCTGCCCCCCCACACTGCCTTAGGGGCCGCCGCCGCTCGCCGCTGGTCCAGGGGGTCCACCCGAACCCCCTGTGCTTCCCCCCTCCCACCGCCTGGGGGGGCGCTGCCTCGCACGCCTGAACCGGGGGGTCCGTCCGACTCCCCCGACTCTGCTCCCGCCCCCACCCCCCGCCGCCGCCGCCTGGGGGGGCACCTCCGCCGACCAGGGAGGGCAGCGCGGCCCCTCCCTTCTTTCCCGAAGTCCTCCCCCCGTCGGCCAGGGGATCCGGCGACCGCGGGGGAGGAACCCTAGCCTCGCGCGCCCCGGATCGTAACTCGCCCAGGTCGCCCGCCCGCTGTGCCATCTTATATATATATATATATATATATATATATATATATATATATATATATATATAATTTTTAGCCTAATACTATATATATAGATGTCCGTAACCGTCGTCCATCCTCTTCCCTCCGTCTGGCTCCCCTGAGATCCAGAACATGCTCCGAATTCGAAGTTAGGAGCGATGGAGCCACCCCGCAGGATCCGATCCCCTTCCGTCAACGAAACCGACCCTCCTGCCTTCGTTCCCGCCCCTCCCCCCCCCCCACCGCCTGGGGAGGCGCCTCCTTTCGACATCGAACCGGGGGGTCCGCCCAACCCCCCCTTTGCTGCCTTTCCCACCGCCTTGGGAGGCACCGCCGCTCGCCGCCGGTCCAGGGGGTCCACCCGATCCCCTGTGCTTCCCCCCTTATCGCCTGGGGGGGTGCTGCCGCGCACGCCTGAACTGGGGGGTCCGCCCGACTCCCCCGACTCTGCTACCCTCCCCCCCGTCGTCGCCTGGAGGGGGGAACCTCCACCGACCAGGGAGGGCTGCGCGGCCCCTCCCTTCTTCCCCGAAGTCCTCCCCCCGCCGGCCAGGGGATCCGGCGACCACGGGGGAGGAACCCTAGCCTCGCGCGCCCTGGATCGCAACTCGCCCAGGTCGCCCGCCCCTATGCCATCTCTTATATATATATATATATATATATATATATATATATATATATATATATATATATATATATATATATATATATATATATATATATGTTCTAAAAAAATACCTAAAATCCTAACCCTAGCGGGCACCCGGACCCCTGGTAGCGTACCGTCGCCGGAGCCCGGCCGACCGTGCGCCAACAAGCCCAGCCGCAGGCAACAGCCGCACGAACAGGAGCAACGACAACAACAACAAAGTCTGCAACAATGCTTACTTCGTGATGATTTTTCTGCCACCTCACTCCTCCGTTTCTGGCGCCACTTGCTCTGGTAAGTAGACAACCTAACCTCTTCAACTCGCTTCACGTAAAATAATTTAATTTGCAACGTACATGACGAAAATCGAGTTCCAAAATCGAGAAAAAATATAAATTTCTGAACGTTAAAAACTGTCCCGGAACGCGGTTTTGTAACCTGATTTCGGACCGGATATCAAAATTATAAAATTCTAACAGAACAGCTTTGTATCAAAAAATGAACGGCTTAACAAATAATATTTATTCGTAATTTTACTTCATTAGTTGTAAATAAACCCAATTCCAAAAATCCCGAATACCTGTTTTTAAAACTTAAAATTTCTTTGATACGGAGTCCGTCCCGACAAACCGCATGGGTTGGTCATGAACCACTTGCATCAAAAGGTGCGTATGGATTTCGCAGACGTGTAGTTTGACAGAATTCGAATTGGTTGCGCGTGCACGACGAAACTTGCGCCATTGGACTCATACTATTTTTTTTTGAAACTTTTCAATTACTTTGTGCACACTCGTCAAATTGCGACAAAACTTACGCCATTGGACTCATGGTATTTTTTTTGTCCTATGAGCCAAGTTTGGTCTAATTCTGAGACAGTTGATCGAATTGTCATTTTATGGGCCCTACGATCCGATTCAACGGGTAATTTTGTGCACGGCTCATCAAAATCTAATTATGGACATACCATTGAATTTGTATCGAAAAACGGGACTTGTAGGTATATAGTTTGATGATTTGGGTTGATAGATGTTTGCATGGAGATTCGTTGGCTCATGGATAGTTTGGTGAGACCTTGGTACCGCTGTCTCAGCACAGATTGGACAAAACTCCAGGCAAGTATACATTGCCAACTTTGTACAGTTTATTTACATGCATATTTCCTATTATTCTTGCTTGTTCATGTCTCTTTTTCTATTATATACCTGCAGTCTTGCCATGGTTTATTTTCATGTCTTGTTCCTTTTATCACTTGCTTTTACAATTAGTTATTTTTATATATTTTCACACATGACTTTCATAGTTTTGTTTACTTGAGCGACTTGACTTGATCATGTGTTCCATGTTACTTTGACTTGACTTGACCTTTGACTGATACTAGGATTGACTACTTGACTACTCTCGACTCAGGAGACCCCCCTAAGGGCTACGATAGATACTTACTATAATTAGGGAGCACCAAGCAGGACTACCAGATATATGACCGGGAGCACCACGCAGGACTATGTTCATTCGATTTGTT
Source organism: Iris pallida (assembly GCA_029216955.1). NCBI lineage: Eukaryota > Viridiplantae > Streptophyta > Magnoliopsida > Asparagales > Iridaceae > Iris > Iris pallida. The sequence goes on from JANAVB010001089.1 coordinate 58,884, forward strand.
TGTGGCTACACTTAGTATTATTTTCCTTATGACATGTCATTATCTATCGAGGTTCTTCCATATGATTTTCATTCTTGTTCTAGTAATTGTTTTCCCTATTTTCCTTGCATGTTATTTACTGTCATAGTAGGCATGTATATTATGTATCTTGCTCTGCCCCTTCTGAGAACTTGGTGATCTCTCCAGGTTATTGCTGAGATCTGATATAGGCATAGTAGGCGCTACATCTTCGGGATCTTCAGGTCTCGATTATTGATGCCTTCTCATTATATCTTTCATTGTTATTTTCATTTAGTTTTATAGTAGTTTAGTTAGTTTTATGGATGTTATTATAAGTACATGGACACATGTTCTAATTTATAGAGCTTAATTATATGTATTTGAGTCAGACTAGAGTCTGACTAAATACATAGCTGGCATGGTTACATATCCTAGTCCCACGTATTTTGGGACTGGTGCGTGACATTGGCTAAGCTGACTAGGCTGGAATAAACTGTGTTGTTGACTGATGGTGAGATGGTGTTGGCACCTGACTCAGTAGAGGAGGGATCTGATGCTGGCATGCTGTCTGAACTGTAGGAGGAGACAGAGCAATAGAACCTGCAGACGAAGAAGAAGAAGAAGAGGACGGGATGTCCTTGAAAGATAAGGACACGAGGTATCAATAATGGACATGATCAGAGCAAGGATATATCAAGAATGTATATAGTTCAAGGAAATCAGAAAGTGCTATAAGCAAGAAGAGATCAACTGAAGATAAATACAGATTGAGATTCTAACGAGATGAATGCCCCACAAGTCTGAAAAGCAAACCTAAATGGGTCACCACTAAAACCTTGTCATGTCCAGAACCAGAATACTGGAGAGAGGGGACGAAACAAAGCTAGCTACGTATATTTGTGTACATCAGTACCCCGAAATACGATCATGACTGTTTAGAAGACAAGTAGGTGGACATTAGCATACAAAAGACATCATACTTAAGGCCGACAAGTCCTAGTATCCCAATCCAACAACATCAATTATCATGAGTATATCATACATGAAAGTAAAGAGGTATTCCAAAATACATATTATATTGTACAAATAATGCACTAGCAAAGTTCAAATATACATAATCTCTATATCAGCCATGGCCTAATATATACATCATGTTGACCAAAGTCAGAGTGTAAGCCTCAAAATAAAAGGGTTAAAAATTGCCCTAGCTAAACACCACCAAAATAAAATAATTTACGAGTAGGAAGAGAAGGAACCCACTCGCGAAGCAGGACTGCTGATCTATGGTTGTGGGCCATCCAATGAAAGATATGGAAAATCCTCAGGCTTCAATGGTAGACCTGGCCAAACAAAACCAATAGGGTCAGAACCCCAAATAGTAAGTACTACAAGGGAGCCCAAGGTAAATGGCAAAACTTCACAACAAAATCAACAACATAGCAACATAAGACAAAAATAAATAAATGTTGGTCAAGACTTACGCGGTACCAATGCACGTATCTCGAGAATATAGAAAACTGAATGAAATACAAAACAAAATAGATACAGAGCAAAAAGGACGACGAACGTTGAGAATGCTTGGGAACCACTCAAAATCGTGGCCATAACCCTTAAACCAAACAAGGACCGATGTTGTAAACCATTTTTCTGAGCAAAACTTAGCATCAAGCCACTCACGAACACATAGAACGATACACGAGCATAAAGTATCGCAACTAACAATGCACGACTAATCATTTCCCTACGGCTTGCTATCATTAACTAAATAGGGAAATCACAAAGCCTAATTACTAATATGCAATTTAAGGAACTTTGCTACCACCTATATTGTAGAAAATTGCGACCAAGGAGCAATGACATAAGCCTGCAATATAATATATAACAATCAACAAGAATATCTCAATACATCTAAAATATATAACTGATGCCGCAACCCGGCACGAAGTATGACACACCTCAATACATAAAAGAACATCTCTCTATATGTGGTACCACAACACACACAATAGGCATGAGTCGTCAGGGGGCCACGCCAGTCGAGGTTAAACATGCCACTGTGGGGGGCCATAGCGATACGAGTCACTAGTAGCGTCCTCCCACCTAATAATTTATATGAGTTTACTAGTCAATTATCCTACAAAATTTATTTTTAATTCTCAAGTCGTGGACACCCAAGAATTGTCCTAAAATGACGAGCCGTGTATACGAGTAATTCATGAGCTAGCACTAGCGAATGTTCTCGTAGCTCACAATACGCCATACATTGGACAATATCACACTTGATTGTCCAATGCCAATACGCAATATATTAAGCACACAACAGATAATCCACGATGTCAAGAATGACATGTACTTGTGTCAAGTATATAGGGAATACAACTTCCCAAACTTATACAATATCACAATAATATGATAAAGAATCAAAACAATCGAAAAGAATAGAAAAAAACGAACAAAACGGGCAAAAGGGGCAAAAATAACAAAAAAATAGCAAAAAAAAGCCAAAACCGACATACTGGCGGTATACTATAGTATACTGATGGTATATTGGTTAAAAATAGAGAGTTTTTGGGACATAAAATGGCATACTGATGGTATAAATAAAAATTACCACTTAAAAATAAATTATAGCATCAATCAAAAAAATATAAAGTAGGCAGTATATAAGTAAATACGTAAAGTAAATGAGTTCAGAAGAGCAAACGCAAACACCGATGTTTATACTGGTTTTCCTTTGAGAGGACTAGTCCAGTCTCGAAAACTCTAGTTTGATGTTTAATCCACTATTTGAAATAGCAGTTACACCACGTGCTTTACTCCGACGGGCACGTTGACTTCTTACAACCTCGTGCTTTTATCTGAAGGGCACGACGACTTCAACCACGAGCTTTTATATGAAGGACTCGCAACTTCACAACAACAAGTGTAGAGACAACACTTTGAAATCCAAGCCTTTTACAACTCGATCCAACTTCTAAATCAAGATCGCACTGGCATATAGTTGGCTTGTGGGTTGTAAACTTGGTAGATAGAAAGGTTAATGCTCAGGTAAAACTTTTGAATAGATAGAAGAAGAAAGAATGAGTGAGGTAGAATAAATAAGATTTTCTTCTCTATTTATAAGAGTTTTAGAACCAGAGTTCAGGCAGAACTCGGTTAGGTAACATTCAATTTTCAAACGTTTGGGAGCCAAAAGAATAGGTAGTCATTCTAACCAGAAGAAAATTCAGGAGGACCGAGTTCGGTTATATGCTATTCAAAATATTTTGGGTTTAAAGTTTGTTTTTGGGCTCTTTTTGAATGGGCTGGCTTTTTTGATTTGTGGACTGAACTATTAGGTAGGATTTTTGGTAGTGGGGTTAGTAAGCCAACCAAGTGCCAGCACGACTCAACGCACATATTGTCCTATAAAATAAAATAAAATATAAAATATAATATAAGGACATGAAAACTTTGATGACACCTTTCTCCTGACATTTGAGCAGACTTGAAGACGCCTTTTTTTTCTTGCAGACACTGTTGGAGTGGGTGGGGTTCCCAACCTATGTGGAGAAGACCCCGGAGTGCGACGAGCGCCATTCGTGTGTCGAAGAAGCTCGGGAAGTAGGCGACGCGGAGTTGCTACTGCTGCTGCTGCTCCTAAGGGAGGTTCTGGACTGGGTCTGCCGAGTTCGGCCCGAACTCGGTCCCCGGCCGAGTTCTGGCCGAACTCGGTCTGGCTGTTCCAGAATGTTGGCGTTAGGTGCTGTTTGCCCGACACATAGTTCTGGCCGAACTCTGTGTCGTCGGGGCTGATGCGGGAATTTGGGTGATTTTTCACCACTGGATCTAATCCAACGGTCCAGGTTGGTTGTGGGATTGGGGAGTTAAGTTGGGTTTTCTCAACCCTGATTTATAACGCAACATTACGCAACGTAACATAAGAAGGAGAGAGGAAGGAGGCAAGAGTGCCATTACAACTTCGGGAGAGAAGACGGAGGATTGAAGGTCGTTTTCGAAGGAGATCGTGTTTCGGGTAATCTCTACTCGTCGTTCTCGCTCTTCGTAGCCTTGTAATCATTGTTCTTACTTCTGAGTGTTGTGGGGATCCGATTTGGATCGGGAGGAGTTTGTAGAGGGTGTAATTCTTCTATTCCATTAGTGGAGGCTTCTCAGGGTTGGACTCCGATCGTCCCGTAGTTTTTTCCCGCAAGAGTTTTCCACGTCAAAAATTCTCTGTGTCTGCGTGGATTGTTTTGTGTGGTTGTTTTTGGGTTCGTGCGTTGTATTGCTCGGTCCTCTCGCAGGTACTCTCTGGTTTGGGGAAAGGTTTCCGCGTTTCTTTCCCAACAGAGTAGTATCAGAGCCAGGTTCTGGAATTCAGAAGGAGTGTCAGTAGTTGACAGAGAAACTAGAGAGGAGAGATGGACACGAAGCCGGTGCGTATGGTGAATCTTAATGGCACAAACTATCACTATTGGCGGAGCAAGATGAAAGATTTGCTGTTTGTCAAGAAGTTGCATCTACCCGTGTTTGCATCCGAGAAGCCAGTGATAAATCCGAGGAGGACTAGACATTCGAGCACATACAAGTGTGTGGGTACATACGGCAGTTTGTGGACGAGAACGTGTACAACTACGTTGCCAATATTGAGCACGCGAAGACGCTGTAGGATAAGCTGGAATCCTTGTATGCGAAGAAGACCGGGGTAAACAAATTGTTCCTGATCCGAACGATGATGGGTCTGCGATACAAGGATGGGGCGTCTATTTCGGATCACTTGAGTTTGTTCCAGGGCGTGGTTGACCAGCTATCTTCTATGGGAGTCAAGTTCGTCGACGAAGTTCAGGGACTATGGCTGCTGTGTACATTGCCAGACTCGTGGGAGACCGTACGAGTATCTATGATCGTTTCTGCTCCAGAGGGCGTAGTCAGTCTGGAGTTTGCCAAGAGCGGGGTGTTGAATGAAGAGATGCGGAGACGATCTCAGGGCACTTCATCCACATCCCACCACTTAGAGGCATTGGTTTCAGAGAGCCGCGGAAGGGGCAAAAGCAGGGGTCCAGGTGGTGGCAGAGACAAGAGTAGGAGGAAGTCCAAAGGTCGGTACGAGGACTCAGAGTGTTACCATTGTGGTAAGAAGGGCCATATCAAGCAAAATTGTTTCGCTTGGAAGAGAGAGAAGAAGGGCGACAAGGGGAAGCAAGAAGAGAACACTACAGCGGCGGCCTCGGTGCATGGAGGCGATGTGATCATCGTAGGTGATGAGGTCATTACTAACCTCGCCTACGATGACAATTCTTGGCTGGTGGACTCAGGGGCTTCAGCACATGTATCTCACAACAGGGTACTATTTGCCACTTACACAACAGGCGACTGTGGAGTGTTGAAGATGGGCAATGGAGATGTGTCGAAGGTGGTTGCCGTTGGAGATGTGCATTTGAGAACGAAGACGGGTGCGGTTCTTGTTCTCAAGGATGTTCGTCATGTCCCTGATATCCGTTTCAACCTGGTGTCGGTTGGAAGGTTGGATGACGAGGGATTCTTCAGGAATAGTCAGTGGAAGCTTTCCAGGGGTTCGATGGTGATTGCCAGAGGAAGCAAGAAGTCCGGTCTCTACTATCTGAAGGGGAGCGCACAGGGGGCACAGGAGGTGAACGCAGTCAGTGATGCGTCTACCGAGTTGTGGCATAGGCGACTCGGCCATATCAGCGAGAAGGGGATGAGCTACTTGGTGAACAGGAAGGTGATTTCGGGGCTCAAGTCTACAAAGTTGGAGAACTGCACGCACTGTCTAGCTGGGAAGCAAAATAGGGTATCTTTTCAAAGTCACCCAAGTTCAAGGAAGCCGGCGTTGCTCGAGTTGATTCACTCGGATGTCTGCGGTCCTATGAAGGTAAAATCTCTTGGTGGTGCTTCTTACTTTGTAACTTTTATTGATGACTGTTCCAGGAAGGTTTGGGTCTATGCCTTAAAGACCAAGGATCAGGTGCTGCCTACTTTCAAGGAGTTTCTGGCCTCTGTTGAAAGGGAGACGGGCAAAAAGTTATTGTGTGTTCGGTCCGACAATGGCGGCGAATACATCGGTCCCTTTGATGTGTATTGCAGAGAGCAAGGGATACGACACCAAAAGACTCCGCCAAAGACACCTCAGCTCAATGGTGTAGCGGAGCGCATGAACAGGACACTGATGGAGAGGGTGCGGTGTTTGCTGTCAGAAGCAAACTTGTCGGGCAGTTACTGGGGTGAGGCTCTTCTCACAGCTGCTTATGTTATTAATTTGTCTCCTAGTGCTCCTTTGCAGGGTGATGTGCCTGCTAAAGTATGGTACGGAAAAGAGCCGTCATACAATCACCTGCGGGCGTTTGGTTGTAAGGCCTTCGTGCATGTACCGAAGGACGAGAGGACCAAACTTGAGCCGAAGACGAGGCGATGCGTCTTTGTCAGCTATGGTCGGGATGAGTTTGGCCATAGACTCTACGACCCAGTGGAAGGAAAGCTCTACAGAAGCAGGAACGTGGTGTTCGTCGAGGATCAGACCATGACCAACACTCAGGATTCCGAGACGCCTTCTGAGGTTGAGAAATTGCCTGAGTTAGAGTCATTTCGCTTCGAGCAGTTTCCAGAGGACATCGCAGAGGATCCAGTTATGGGAGAGCCGGTACATGGAGTTGCTCCCAACCTTGATCATCAGCCTGCTGATGGTGGTCAGGGTGTCCCTCAAGAGGATGAGCATACCGGAGAGGCAGTTCCTGAAGGGGAGGAGGCTGTCGGTATATAGCCAGCACCAGTGGCTCCACTGAAAAGGAGTGACAGGGATCGTCGACCATCTACGAGATACTCACCGGATGAGTATGTGCTATTGACTGACGGGGGAGAGCCCAAAAGTTTTGCAGAGGCTATGGAAGACGAACACAGGCAGGAGTGGATGGAGGCTATGCAGGAGGAGATGAGTTTCTTGTACACCAATTCCACTTATGATCTGGTGCGATTGCCAAAGGGCAAGAAGGCTTTGAAGAATCGATGGGTGTTTAGAGTGAAGCAGACGGATGATGCTACTCGCCCTCGATACAAAGCGAGGCTGGTAGTCAAAGGCTACGGTCAGCGGAAAGACATGGATTATGATGAGATCTTTTCGCCTGTCGTCAAGCATTCGTCTAATCGGGTGGTACTAGTATTAGCAGCCAGTCTCGACTTGGAGGTCGAGCAGATGGACGTGAAGACGGCATTCCTCCACGGTGATCTTGAGGAGGAGTTGTACATGGAGCAGCCGGAGGGATTCTGTGAGAAGGGCAAGTCACATTTGGTCTGCCGGTTGAGGAAGAGCTTATATGGTCTGAAGCAGGCTCCGAGGCAGTGGTACAGGAAGTTCGAGTCGTTTATGGGGGAGCATGGTTATGCATGGACGACGTCGGACCACTGTGTATTTGTGAGGTATTTTGCCGAGGATGATTTCATCATTTTGTTGCTCTATGTAGATGACATGTTATTAGTGGGTCGGAATGCCACTAGGATAGCGGAGTTGAAGCGCCAGCTGGGCACGGCCTTCTCTATGAAGGATTTGGGCGCAGCGAAGACTATTCTTGGGATGGAGATCAGCCGAGAGAGAGAGTCCAAGCTGCTACACTTGTCCCAAACGAAGTACATTCACCAGGTACTTCAGCGTTTCGGGATGGACGGGTCGAAGAAAGTGAGTTCCCCCTCGCGGCTCACTTTAAGCTCACTGAGGAGCAGTGTCCATCTACCGAAGACGAAAAGGAAGATATGGAGCGGGTTCCATATGCCTCAGCTGTGGGAAGCCTTATGTATGCCATGGTGTGTACAAGGCCAGATATTGCTCATACAGTTGGTACGGTTAGCAGATATCTTTCAAATCCTGGAAGGGTACATTGGAGTACGGTCAAGTGGATTCTACGATATCTTCAGGGCACTGCTGGTTGGAGACTTTCCTTTGGTGGTGACGAGCCGAAGCTGGTTGGGTATACTGACGCTGATATGGCTGGAGATGTAGACACGAGGCGATCGACTTCGGGCTACGTGATGATGTTTGCGGGAGGAGCAGTGTCGTGGCAGTCGCGGTTGCAGAAGTGTGTTGCCTTGTCGATGACAGAGGCAGAGTACATTACGGCGACGGAGGCTTGCAAGGAGCGGTTGTAGATGAAGAAGCTGTTGCAGGAAATGGGACTGAAGCAAGAGCAATATACTTTGCTTTGCGATAGTCAGAGTGCTATTCATCTTGTGAAGAATCAGACGTTTCATAGCCGGTCCAAACACATCGAGACTTGGTACCATTGGATACGGGATATGGTTGAGAAGAAGGACGCGGAGCTTGAGAAGGTTCATACAGATGACAACGGAGCTGATATTTTCACGAAGATTCTACCAAGGGGGAAGTTTGAGTACTGCAGGCAGATCGTCGGGATGACGATATCCTCCCCATAGTTGTGAAGGGGAAGATTTGTTGGAGTGGGTGGGGTTCCCAACCTATGTGGAGAAGACCCCGGAGTGCGACGAGCGCTATTCGTGTGTCGAAGAAGCTCGGGAAGTAGGCGACGCGGAGTTGCTACTGCTGCTGCTGCTCCTAAGGGAGGTTCTGGACTGGGTCTGCCGAGTTCGGCCCGAACTCGGTCCCAGGTCGAGTTCTGGCCGAACTCGGTCTGGCTGTTCCAGAATGTTGGCGTTAGGTGCTGTTTGCCCGACACAGAGTTCTGGCCGAACTCTGTGTCGTCGGGGCTGATGCGGGAATTTGGGTGATTTTTCACCACTGGATCTAATCCAACGGTCCAGGTTGGTTGCGGGATTGGGGAGTTAAGTTGAGTTTTCTCAACCCTAATTTATAACGCAACATTACGCAACGTAACACAAGAAGGAGAGAGGAATGAGGCAAGAGTGCCATTACAACTTCGGAAGAGAAGACGGAAGATTGAAGGTCGTTTTCGAAGGAGATCATGTTTCGGGTAATCTCTACTTGTCGTTCTCGCTCTTCGTAGCCTTGTAATCATCGTTCTTACTTCTGAGTGTTGTGGGGATCCGATTTGGATCGGGAGGAGTTTGTAGAGGGTGTAATTCTTCTATTCCATTAGTGGAGGCTTCTCAGGGTTGGACTCCGATCGTCCCGTGATTTTTTCCCGCAAGGGTTTTCCACGTCAAAAATTCTCTGTGTCTGCGTGGATTGTTTTGTGTGGTTGTTTTTGGGTTCGTGCGTTGTATTGCTCGGTCCTCTCGCAGGTACTCTCCGGTTTGGGGAAAGGTTTCCGCGTTTCTTTCCCAACAGACACTTCACCGTACGTAGACGCTTCATTGTATGAGACCTTTGATATGGAGTATTATATGCATATATTAACGACTCTATCATGACCAAGACCCACACAATGCGAGTCTCAAGAGGTTGACTCTTATGATAATGATGTAGATGACTTCCATGATGGTGGTTCAAAGGAGCCTACGGAGGATATCGTGCAAAGAAGAGTGCGACTACATCTTATACATAGTGCTCATAGGGATTACACACCACTTGCCCAGGTATCTGTTCATTAGATATATATGTATACGATGCATGATGTGTATTATTTTCTTTTTATTGGACATGTACACTTCTAAAACAAAATATGACCCATTTGATTTGATCAAAGATGCATTTTCCAAATTTTGGTGGTGGCTATAAGAATGAGGGTTAGGTGCATGAATATATGATTGTCTTTATAGGTAGGTGGGGCTTTCTACAATGCTTCTACTTTTTGTTTTAATACAAGTATGCATTAATAATAAGTTGTGTAGGCTTTACAAAATTAGACAATTGGTGGATACTTACTTTTGAGAAAATATTACAACTCATAAAAGCATGGTAAAATTAGACACCCTCTCTAGCCATCAAGATGTACCTCTTAGACAACTTTTAAAAGCATGAAAAAATTACAACATCAAAGATAAAACAAATATATAACTTTTATTTATTTTAGAGTTTAATTACAGCATCATTATAAAAATTTACTCTATCGGTTGGTTATTACAATTCCTTTTGTTGTATCCTAGCCCACCCCAATTACTACAATTATAATCTTTTATCGATAAATCATTCGTTCTGATGCAGTCCTCTTATGGTCTACCAGCTTTGCGTCCCAGGACTTGTTTCCATAATTGTAAAAGCATATTCTTCAAGACTAGCATATTCATCAACATAACTACAATTAATTTCAGCTAATATAATTTTCCAAAATTTTCAAACTTAATAATATTTAATATGTACTCAACGATCTCCATATGTATCACTTACAACGTGTAATGGACTATATGATTTGTTATATCTAATTTTACTAATTATCTTATTTTAACCCTTGTTGCAGTCGCTAATGGATGACAACATGTTGTAGTTCCACATAAAGAAGAACATCGAGTTTCTAATGTGTGAATAACAAATGTCCCGCCTTCACCAGTGCTTTAACGTATATCTCCAACAACGACTTGGTTCAATATATAATTTTTTGGATATTGTTCATACTAACTGAACAAGTAATATTATATTCGATTGCTACTTCACTTATAAAACTTCTAAATTTAGAACGAGATTGAAATAATTTTTTGACAAATATCTTGGAGTTGTAAGATCATTGACATTATCATCTAAATTATCAATTAAATTATTACTATTTTAATCATCATCATCATCATCATCATCATCTTCTTCTTTATTTTTTTTTCATCATCGTCATCCTCATTTAATTATGTTCTTCTTCAGTAAATGAAATAATTTGGGTTGAAGAACTAGGATCTGTTTGTGTTTTTGCCTTTGGACTAGTGAGAATAATCCCACATCGACTACACCACCAAGTGGGCATCTCAATAAATGCTTTACTTGTTTTCAGATGTGCGTGGTAGGGCACATGTGGGTGCCATATGAGGGTATTTTCCTAGAATGAAAAATGATTAACTCAACGAAGAAATCATTTATGCTTTTTGTCATGCTCATGAAAAAATTCCATTAGGAGCTAAGCCTCAAGGGGCTTAGCGACTCGGACTCTGGCTTAAAGGCGCAAAGTGGCATTTTGTTGGCATACTTTGCACTTAGCACATCGCACGTCGCATGTCGCATGGCTCTCAGACGCTCATCTATGCTCCGGAGCATGAGCGGGTGGAGACATAGTTGCAGGCACGGGAACATACACAGGCTAGACGCGACTATGTGTGTCTGGACGTATGTGCTGGTGTCAGCCGCATGGGTTGGTGCATGGTTACGCTGATATGAGGATTTGAACAATTATGAAAGATTGAGTCAGTTTTTCAGATCCATCGTTTGAGAGATTTGAATTTAATTCAGTTAAATCTCTTAATATTTCGTTCCTATCTTTCTGTAAACGGTTATGGAAAGATTGAATGATTAATTCAAATCCATTTTTTATGGGATTCGAATTTAAATCATTCAGATCTTTCCGTAATTAACTGACGACCAGGATTAGAGTTAGGGTTTTCACTCAACTCTAAAATACTTTCTTCGTGCCTCTTTGAGAACTACTTCGAAAAAGGAAGAAATGAAGAGAGTTTCTTTGTTGTTGCCATTAGTCCAGAGGAGTACGTACGAGTCTAGAAAGGAGGTGACATCGGGCGTTCCAAAAGTTCTTCGAGAACTTGCTGGTTCTTGGAAGCAGATCCATGGAGGTGAATCTTGCTTTGAGCTATAAGCCCACTTCCCAAATTTTAATTTTAATTTATTTTATTTTTAGTTTAAATATTTTTTGAGTTAGAAAATAAATTTAAAAAGTATTTGATTGATGAAGGAATTTGTCAAATTATTTTAAAGTTGATTTTGAAGTTATAAAAAATAAATATGCTTTTAAAATTATTAATTTATTATCAATTATCTTTAAGATTTAAATTTATAAAATATGTTTTAACTATTACGTGATAAGATTGGATATTATTTTGAATAATTATTTGATCAATTAATAGATTAATATTTGATCAATTTATGACTGATTTGATTTATATCTTTGAAAATATTATTCCAAAATCCTAATCCTATCTATTTGGGAATCTCCCATCTCCTATATAAAGGGAAGCCTCCCTTTGCCATGTTTTTTTCCACAAACCCAACATGCTCCTCAACCATAACCAGTTGCCAGTATCACCATAAACATCTTCGTGTCTACGTATCCATGTGTCCCGACCATCACCTAGCCAATTAGCCAACATCAACCATCATCTATTCGTTTTTCCTGTGTCCGTGTCTCGCAGGACACACTGACACAATTCCTAAATCTAACCTAATCTACCGGCTCAGCCACCTCCACTGGTCGCGTCTCCTCCTCCCTGAGCCAACTCCAGCCAATCCTCAGAGTCGTACCGATTTCCTGGCAACGTCAGCACCCGGCTCCATCTCCGCCGCACCAAGCTATGTCACTCAATCACCTCGGCCAAACCTTCTATTCCCGGTCGTCTCCTGGCCGCACCTCTGCTGCCAATTTTCCACTACCATAACAAATCATCACCACCACCCATCCCGGCCTCGCCACCGGTTATGGCCGAGCAGCGTCGCCTATAGCTTAATCCCGCCTGCCACGTCGCCAAGCTTCAGTAAACGGTGGCAGTCGACCCCCTATACATCTTCGGCAAAGCCCTGCCAAGAGCACTGCCGCCATTCCCTGACCTCCACTGTCTCCACCACTGCTAGCGGCCCATCGCAGCCACCTGCGGACGGTCAGCGACTAGATTTGACCCTGACCGCCGTGAGCCACGACCTGAGTCGCCCTTCCCTCGAACTGCGCGCCTGACTAGCTCTGACAAACTCCAGTCTCCCTCGAACCCTACATGCTGCTTCGACCAGCACCATTACGAGTCGACACCGGATCAATCGCCTGGGCAAGCTTCCAAGAACCGAGGTGAGCCTCTCAAACATTTCCTTTTCTCTCTCCTATTCACTTTATCTCAATATCTCTCTCCCCCCCTCCTGTGGGTTGGTAGGGTTTTGTCTGAAGTGGGCCGGGTTCTGATGGGCCAAGAGGAATCGACCGAATAAAGAAAAAGAAAAAGAAAAAGAAAAAGAAAAAGAAATGGAAATTTTGTTGGGCTGGCCTGTGGGCTGGGTTGTGAAATAAGAGAATTGGTGGGTTTGTGCCTGATATGACTTTAGATTTTACAAAACTTTTCCAAGGAACTTGGGTTTATATGGAGTCAGGCCTTGATGTGGGCTTGGACTGGGTCACCTATAGGCCTTGGGATTTTTTTTAGTAAATAAAGAATAAAAGTTTGGGTTGTAGTTATTCGATTGAGCTTTAGTTTGGCTAAAAAACTAGGTTTAATATTTAAGTCTTTATTATATTTATTGAGGGTAGGGCTTATATATGATCATGTCAAAACCCTTTAGAGACGTATAGAACCTAATGGAAATTTTCCTAATATTTTGTATAGTTTGAACTAGGAGCAATTACAACAAATTGGACCTGAGGCAAGTACACTATTACTTTTATGTTCTTAATACGTTATAATGCTATTCATTATTGTGTTTTTATTTACTATCCTGTTGAGACACGATTGTGACACGATAGGACTTGTTGTATCATCTCTCGTTTATTGATTGTTTAGTGAGTCGGAAGGAAAAATGCTCAGTAGGTATATGAACAAACCCCAATGAATGTTATTGTGGATAGCTAAGTCATACACCTCACGTATGGTTAGGCGTACCTTTTTATTGTGGATAGCCATCTATATGATGTGCCATATTAGCCCCCATTCACATGTCGAAAAGTATTTGTCTGTTTTACTTGTACATGTTCATTACTAGTTGTTTGTTCATACATGTTCTTGCTAGTGGTTTCTTGTGCATGTTTATTGTTTCAATTTATATACATGTTTCCTTTATTTTCTACTTCGTCTCTACTTGTCTAGATTATTTTGTATTAAATTATATTATTGCAATAGGGTTGTTCTTTGCTCATTTCCTTACTTGATCGCTGCAGGTGACTTGCTATCTTATGCACTTTGGACCTTTCTGGGGAGATAGAGATCTTAGAGTCCGACCTTAGATTCTAGATAGATTAGATACTTCTTAAAATATCTAGTGGGTTTGTTCTCGAATATCATTTTGATGTATTATCAGATTTATAAATAGAATAGTTGTTGTGAATGAGCAATTAGATATGATTTTGTTGTATTTGAGTTTGATATTGAGATCTAGACAGCATACTACCGCTAATGTTGCGGCGTAGGCTGGACTTGGCTACGTACTCGTATCCCTAAAAGTGGGACCGGGTCGTGACATGAGCAACGGTGATCTTTATCATCCCAACAAGGATTGTTTCATCTTCTCCTTTTTTTTTTCTAAATTATTGTAATCAATTCGGTCTGTCTGCAACTGCGATTACGAGGAAGAACGAGAAGTTATTCTGTCAGTTTGTGATAGAAGTTGTAATCAGAATATTATAGTGGTTCCTGCAGCGGCTTAAGGTTCTTTGGAGAACAAACTTATTTGCACAAATCTCCAAAGTCCTAAAACTTAGAACAAAGAAGCAAACTTGTTTGTGTGATATCTTTATTTCTGATCGTTCTGCCATCTAAGATCTGTTTCGGGAATAATAATCTCAAAGCAAGATTTAGATTTGATGGAGAACAATCATGCAAATCTTCTCGACAAAAGTTTTAACAAACTTGAAATGCTTGACGGGGAGCATTACAACATATGGAAGAGAAATATTAGCCTTAATCTTTAATTCGTTAATGTTGACTTCATGTTGACAGTTCCGGAGCCTGTTATTCCAGAGGGTGAAAATGCTCAGAGGGTCGCTGAAGGCACTGTTTCGCAGATGAAGTGGAGGAGAGACAACAACCTTTGCAAGTTGTTGATACTGAACTCCATAGAGGATTCTCTAGCAGAGTCGTATAGCAAGACGGTCCACACAAAGGACGTCTGGGAGTCTTTGGGGAAGCACTACAAGTCTGATGAGAACAGAAACAAAATCCATGTGACTAAACAAGTTTGGAATATGATATTTGGGGATGACAAGACGATGTTGTCTTAAGTCAAGGAATTTATCAAGTTACGTCAAAAACTTGAGCATGATGGTATGTCCCTGGTCGATGCTTTCATTATCGGGGTATTGTCGCCAAGCTCCCGTCTGGGTGGAGCAACTTTATTGCGGACATGCACAGTAAGAAGATGGAGGTAGATCTTGAATGCCTCTTGCACTGGATTCATGTTCAAGACAAGTTGAGGGCTCAACTCAAAGTGGACACATTCTCCAAACAGATGGCCAAGGCCAACTTGGTGCAAGATGGAGACTCCAAGGGAAATAAGAAGTGTCACGACCCGTACCCGCTTTTCGGGATGCAAGTGTGTGGGTAAGTCCAGCCTACGCCGTGGTATCGGTGATAGAATGCTGTCTAGACCTCAATGATCAAAGTCACAATATTTGCTCATAAAATAATATCTTAATTTGCTCATTTACACTAACTAAATCAAATTACAATATCCAAAGTTTACATTTGAATAAAATACAATGTCTCACAAAAATAGAAAACAACTACTTGAAACTTTTAAGACCAACTCCTCTATCTAACTAGTCTCTAGGTTCGGCCTTCAAATATACCCGTATCTCTCCCAAGGATCTAATACATAGCGTAGCAGCAACTAATCTGAAAATGGTTTCCAGTCAGGAATGGAACGAGTACAATTCAAGCATACAGTTCCATATATATGATAATGACTATAAAAACATTGAATAGAAATGATATACATGATAAAATAAGCAAACTATAAATCATGGCATGGAAAGTAAAAACGAAACAGTTAACAAAAGCTATATGATGACAAGTAAAGCATGGGACAAGAAAACTTAACCATGTACGTGATTTGAAGTAGATCTTTCAATATGTGATCGGTCTGGGATAGTTATACCGCACGGTCTGGGATAGTTAACCATCACGACAATGGGTCACAAAACACGGTAAAACAACACAATAAAATATGGTGTCATGACTAAACCCATATGCCACTAATCCATGTAACGAATATGTCAAGAATCAAGTATAATCATCACTAATCATGCAATTATAGTAATTAATAATATTTAAAACAAATAAGAAATGTACTCGCGTGGGGTCCTTAGCTGGTGAAACAAACCATCTCGTTGGATCCAGAATAGTCCGGTTGGCTAGGGTCGACGTGAAAGATTCGGAATTCGTAAGAAAGATAGGAATACGATTAGTCACGACAAATGATTGATAATCGAAAGAATGTGCGTAAATAAATAAAAATATTTTGGCAAAATATTTCATAATCTTAAAACTATATTTTTTTATTAGTCAAAATACTATTAGATTAATATTTCTAAGAAATCATTTTAGGCTAAAAACTAATTTTGTCAAAATATACTTTTTAAGTCCAAAATCTATATTTAAAATATCATAAAATAATATAATAATAATATATTTAGACCAAATTAAAAATAGATATAGGGCCAAGCCCAATACTATATATTTTATTATAATATAATTTCTAAAAATATTAACTATGTATATTTGATAACCATAGTAATAATATAAATAACAAAACTAATGACTATAGTAATGTTAATGATAATAATTTTAAGAATATTACCATTAGTTTATATATATATATATATATATATATATATATATATATATATATATATATATATATATACTTTTTCTAATAGCACTACACTTTAGTTAACAAAACATGAATAAGATAATAATAAACTAATATATAACTTTCCTTCGTCCCTATGCTTGCTGACTATTCTTTTTCTTCTTCTCTTGTTCTCTCGTTTCCCCATTACAAACAAACTAAAAATAAATAAAACATAAAGAGGAAAGAGATTCAAATAGTGAGAAAATGATGGAGAGAAAAGAGGAAGGGGAAAGAGTGTAGAAATTGAAGAGGGCGGATAGAAGAGAAGAGAGGGGGTTGTGGCTCACCGTATTTTTGGGTGGTACCGGAGGCGGCTAGGCACGGCTGAGCGTGCTTGGGCACGCAGATCTGGAGGGGCAGCCGTTGGCGTCACCGACGCCGCTCAGTGGATGAGGCATGCATGTCAGCACGACGGATCGAGATGGCTGGTCTAGGGTTTCGACGACGGTGGTCACGAGCTTGGTGGTGGTAGCTGCAGTCGTCGACGAGGTCGGGTCCGGCCAGTGGCCTGGAAGGAGCGGCGCCTAGTGCTGGTGGAGGGAGTCAGGGTCAACGTTCGTACGGTGGAGAGGTATAGGTAGGGCTGGCTGGGAGGAACGACGGATAGGGTTTTCGCGAGGAGGCTCCAGCGAAGGTTCGATAGAGGAGAGAAAGTGCGAGAGGCGGTGGCTCCGGAGGTCGTGCACACGCTCTGTTGAAAGGCGCGACCGACCGAGGTCGAGTCTGCTGTCAGGGAGGAAGTCGGGTAGATAAACTGTGGTCAGCCGGGATTGATGGCCGGTTGACAGTGGTGGTTGTGGGGAACATGGCAGTAGTCTGGCCAGAGATGCGGAGGCGATGTCAGCGGCGAGGAAAGTGGTCGATGGTGACCCCTGGCCGGGTGGAGGCACTTCTAAGAGCATCATTAGTAAGGCTCATCCCATTTTCTAGATTCTAGATTTAGAATGTAAGAGCTCATTTTGTAGAATAATAAGTCTCATCCCTAGTCCCAATTTCTACAATTTCGGTCCCAACCCATCCATGGGTGCTAAGGGTTCGGCCTCCCGATTTCTTGATTCTAGATTGTAGAAACTCGTTTTGTAGAATAGTAAGTTCTAATTTGGAGCCCAACTTTCTAGATTCTAAACTTTATATTTTTTTCTACATTAATTTTTGACCACACAATTTTTTGGGACCGAAACTCACTTTATCATTTCCTACTATTCTCATACAAATCCAACCCATTCTACATTTATTTTTTTTTGAAATTTTGGGCTCCAAATTGCATTGAGAGTCCTAACTACTAATGATGCTCTAAGAAGGTGGTGGTGATGGTAATTGGGGAGTGGGTTAGGTGTCATGGCGGCGTGGAGATGACCGACAGTGGCATTTAGGTTAGGGTTAGTTCGTGTCGTGGTGTCTGACACGAAGATTTGTGGATTTTGACGTACACATGTCTGGTGTGTTGGACACGATAATGGTTTTTATGTAAATGTAATGGAAAGTGGAAGAAAATGAATAGACACGGTCATGATGCTCGAGACAATTGTGGGACGGATGATGATTGCACCTGATAGTGTTTAGTGGGATGCAGTTTGTTTAAAGAAAAATTAGGGAAAGGTCCTCCTTAAATAGGAGTTTGAACTCATACTCGGATAAGGAGTAGGATTTCTAGTAGATAAATCCTCCCATTTAATTTAAAATCAATAAACTTTAAGTCAAAATTAATCTAATAATAGTCATGTAATGATTGTAATAATAATATTTAAATTATATATTTGATATTATCAAATAGTTTAAATCATATTAATTCCAATCATAATCAAATAAACGATTTTCAGAATAATATTCTTGTCATCAGATAACATAAAGTATATTTTTATAAATCCAAAATTTTATTTAAAATAAATGGAGAAAACCTTTTGGGGTTTGAAATATTTATTATTATATTTATTTTTAAAATCATTTAGAAAATGATATGTTGGAAATCCAACATCCTTTATAATTCCAATATAATAAAATATTTTTATTAAATAAATTAGTATTTTCCAATTATAAACTTTAAACTAGTTTTGAATTACAAAATTAATCATAAAATATCTTTCGATGAAAATTATATTTAACCGTAAAATAATAAATAAATAATTGAACATGGAAGAGGGGTTGCAAGAAGGCTTTTGACAACAAAATGGACTTCAACCATCGGAAGGTTGTTAGCCCAATGATTGTATCATATTTTTGAATATGGCTAATTGATTAAGTTTAACATAATGATGTTACTAATATTTATGTAATCACTATCATATTGCTACTTAAACTTAGCATTGTCCTACTGTTCATTA
Organism: Iris pallida; assembly: GCA_029216955.1. Taxonomy (NCBI): domain Eukaryota; kingdom Viridiplantae; phylum Streptophyta; class Magnoliopsida; order Asparagales; family Iridaceae; genus Iris; species Iris pallida. The sequence continues at coordinate 77,823 of JANAVB010001089.1, forward strand.
AATTCATCATATTGCTATACTGCTTTGCTTGCCTAACATGAACTTGTAGACAAGCAGTAAGTATGATCAAACTCAGTGACACAGCGATATATACTTGTTTTCCTCTGAGAGGACTAGTCCAGTCTCGAGTACTCTTGTTCGATGTTAATCCTCTATGGCCAAGCTTTAACTGAACGCTTACGACTCTTACAACACCGTGCTTGGTGACGAGCACACGACCGACTCCAGATGATGATTTTGAAAACTGAAATGTTTTCTGAATGTAGCCTCCAATACAACTCTTCAACACCAAACTCTAGATTAAACAAAATTGTACTGGCTAGGCTAAGAGTAGTATAGGCTTGATTTGAAAGTGTAGCTCGTAGAAAACATTTAGGAATGAATAGAGAAGATATGATTGAATGAATGAATGATTTGGAAATGGTAAAAGTTCTTCTCTATTTATAGTATTTTTGCAGACTGAATTCGGGTAAAGTTCGGGCTGAGTTCGGATGCAAGAATCTCGCATTCGAACGTTGTAGGCAGATATGGTGGAAGACTAAACAAAATTTTGAAATACCCTTGACCAAACTCGGGCCGAGTTCTGCCTGAGTTCTGTCAGGGTCAGAACAATTTGTTTGGGCTAATTTTGTGTTGGGTTTTGGGCTTTTTTGATAGTGGACTTGAAAGTATGGATATATAGGCTTTTTAGATAGTGGACTGATAGAAACCTAAGCCAGTACCAATCCTGACCAACCTCACATATATTTCCTTGACTCAATAAAGATAAAATACAAAAGAAATATATAAAACCAATAGCCCTTTGATGAGGTATTTTTGCTAACATTTGAGCAGACTTGAAGACACCTTTTTCCTTGATGGTAGTTGTCCAAAGATAAACAGATATGTAAATCTGAATATCTTTCGAAGGTTTCGCCCCCGAACCCCCACGGGGTGCTACCCCCTCGACCTCTGTCCGCTGACCGGGCAGTAAAACCCTCGAGTACGAGGTGCTGGATAGGTCGTTGGGCGGTTCAGAGAAATCTTCTTGTATAATGCCATCTTTGGTCCATCATTAATTCTTCATTGCATATGTTCTGGTTTGATCATGCTTACTGCTTGTTTGCAAGTTCATGTTAGGCAAGAAAAGCAGTATAGCAATATGATGAATTTAATGAACAGTAGGACAATGTTAAGTTTAAGTAGCAATATGATAGTGATTACATGAATATTAGTGACATCATTATGTTAATATAATCAATTATCCATATTAAAAAATATGATACAATCATTGGGCTAACAGTCTTCCCCTTTTTTATTATGGCAAATCAGTTAAGTTTAAGATCGATATGATAGATGCATGTATCACTAATAAACACATATTACTAGAATATTATGTGCTAACTTAAACTTATTTTTTTCCCCGTTGACATGATAAAAAATAAGCTCCCGGTAATAAGATATAAATGAAAACAATCATAATAGAAGGAAGGCAAAAATAATCACGAACAACAATTAGGAAAACAGTATAACGACAAGTTTAGAAAATTATACAAGTAAAGTAAAAAAGTTGTCAAAACACAATATAGTTGGTTGAACTTTAAAAATCTGAAATCAAGCAATAAATAGTTTACCAACTAGAAATCCAAAATGACATTCAAAACACAATATAATGAATAATTGTGATCATGGTTTTAAAATAGACCAATAAAGGATTTTAATACAAAGTAGATATCAATAGTAGAAATCAATCATTGGTCATAAATAACCCGTGAGGATTAGAAAATCGCAGATCTAGTATATACCAATACCAAATATAGTATATTTAAAAGATATACTAAGACATTTAACAATGATCACAAAAAATGTGATATATAATTTGCCCATACAAATTAGTGAATCTACTCTATAAGGATCCTATAAGGAGTATAATCATGAAAATAGATATACTAGAATCTATACTTATCCAAGTTCATGCATTTGAACTCAATTACCTTAGCATGATATATGAATATCCATTAGATAAATGAAGGTAATGGAGACAAAATACTTGAGAAGGAAAAATTCAGTCGACTTGAATGCTTCCCCGCAAAGTATGACCAATCTAAATAAGATAATCATGAACTTTGAGATAAAATATCAATAAGAAAAACCAAATAAATTTAGTTTCAAATAATTATCAATAAAGATAATTAAATATATTGGCAAGATAACTTTTAAAAATATATAAAATGAGAGAATCAAGAATAATCATATATTCTCTCATAAACTCACTAAAATCAAAATATCATGAAAAATCAATAAGATATTTTAAATAAAAGAATATATATGTCCATGATAAACTAGGTATGCCACATATTAAGGGTATAAATAATAAAAAATTAGTTTGCTTCCTCTTAATATATGCGTATCTAGTTCAAAAGCATTTATATGCATGAATAGATAAAATAAATAATCACAAGATCTAAGGGATATCTAGATATGCATCTTTCTTCCTTTGATCGATGCATATAAAGTTTCAAACTTAACAAAATACCATCTTTAGGCAAGTAAACTAAATATCCACTAACAAAACTCTTAAAGATGAATAAACAAAATATCTCCAAAAAAAGAAGAAATATTCAAATAACAAAAACAATTTCAAGACCATAAAGGGTTTTTGAAAACTGTCTTAATAATAGCATTCGAGTAAAGATAGATTCAAAATTACAGAGAGAAATCAAAAGACTTTTGAAATACGGAATTTATTATGAAAAGCTGTCTTAATAAATGTTCGAATGCGTCTGTTTAGTCCTCAGACTGACAGCTGATGATTCAAATTTTTGTATCACGAAAACAGCTTTAATAAAAGAATCCATTATTCATAAATAGTCTATTTTGAACAAATAAAATAGGACTAGATAAATGCCCAAAAAATAGTATTATAGATATATGGCATGTCCGGAGAATATTGATTTGAAATAATTAACTACTCCCCCCTTTACGTGGGTATATCCAAAATTATTAGTATTGACATATTTACATTCCAGATAAATATTTCCAAAAGTAGGAAACTAATTCATCAAAATATTAGGACTTCTTATCAAAGTTCATTTCTTCTCTTTTAAAACATTAGCATGATGTCTATTTGATAACCGTAGGCTTAAAGAAAAAAACGCTTTGAGAGAGAGAAATTTAATATGTCTGACTTCTTCTCGCAAAAAATTACTGCTATTCTCTGGAATGTAACTATCACTTATTCCGAGTACGGCCCAAGTTCGGTCAAGGGTATTTCAAAAATTTGTTTAGTCTTCCACCATATCTACCTACAATATTCGAATGCGAGATTCCTGCATCCAAACTCAGCCCGAACTCTGCCCGAATTCGGTCTGTAAAAATACTATAAATAGAGAAGAACTTTTACCATTCAAATCACTCATTCATTCAATCTTCTCTTCTCTATTCATATCTAAGTATTTTCTATGAGATAAACTTTGAAATCAAGCCTATACTACTCTTAGCCAAGCCAGTACACTTTCTGTTTAATCTAAAATTTGTGTTCAAGAATTGTATCGGAGGCTACATTCAGAAAATATTTCAGTTTTCAAAATTTCCTATGGAGTGCGCTCGTCGCCAAGCATGATTGTAAGAGTCGCAAGCACTCAGTTAAATCTTGTGCCATAGTAGATTAACATCGAGCAAGAGTACTCGAGATTGTACTAGTCCTCTCAGAAAAAATCCAGTATATATCGCTGTGTCAGTGAGTTTGATCTTCTTGACTCTTACTTTACTATAATTTATTTATTGTCACATCATTTGCTTCTACTTTGCTATAGTATATAAGTTTAAATTTTTAATTGGTAGTATTTGTTCTGCTGCACATGCACACACTCTATTCATCCCCTCTAGAGGTTCTCAACAGTCCTACAATTCCCGAAGCCTACGAAAGGTATTCAGATTTCTAGATCTGTTTATCTTTGGACAACTGCCGTCAAGAAAAAATGCGACTTCAAGTTTGCTCAAATGTCAGAAAAAGACGTCATCAAAGGGCTAATGGTTTTATATATTTCTTCTGTATTTTATCTTTATTGAGTCTAGAAAATATATGTGAGGTTGATCAGGATTGGTACTGGCTTAGGTTTTTATCAGTCCACTATCTAAAATGCCTACATATCCATATTTCCAAGTCCACTATCCAAAAGGCCTAAAACCCAACACAAAAATTGGCCCAAACAAATTGTTTTGAACCTAACAGAACTCAGGCAGAACTCGGCCCGAGTTCGGTCAAGGGTATTTGAAAATTTTGTTTAGTCTTCTACCATATCTGCGTACAACGTTCGAATGAAAGATTTCTGCATCCGAACTCAGCTCGAATTATGTCTGCAAAAATACTATAAATAACTATAAGTAGAGAAGAACTTTTCCATTTCCAAATCACACATTTATTCAATCTTCTTTTCTCTATTCATTCCTAAGTATTTTATGATATACACTTTCAAATCAAGCCTATACTACTTTTAGCCAAGCCAGTACAGTTTCTGTTTGATCTAGAGTTTGGTGTTGAAGAGTTGTATCGGAGGCTGCATTTAGAAAATGTTTCAGTTTTCAAAATCATCCTCTGGAGTCGCTCGTGCGCTCGTCGCCAAGCACGGTGTTGTAAGAGTCGCAAGTGCTCAGTTAAAGCTTGTGCTATAGTGGATTAACATCGAGCAAGAGTACTCGAGACTGGAATAGTCCTTCCAGAAGGTAACCAGTATATATCGCTATGTTACTGAGTTTGATTTTCTTAACTCTTACTTTAAATAATTTATTTACTATCATCATTTGCTTCTACTTTGCCATAGTATATAAGTTTAAATTTTTAATTTTGATATTTATTTTGCTGCATACGCACACACCTATTCACTCCTTCTAGAGGTGTTCAACGATCCTACAAAGGTGAAGTCGACTCTGTTCAAGCCAAAGCCTAAGGGTATAGGGCTTCTTTGAACTGTGGCAAGAAGCGCCACTTCAAGAAGGGCTGTAAATCCAAGCCCAAATAAAAATAACATGGTGAGGCTAACTTGGTAGCCATGATTGCGCAGGTTAACTCGACTAGTGTTGACACTGACTAGTGGGTGGACACTGGTGCATCTTATCATGTTTGCTCTAAGAGGGAGTTATTCACCACATATAGGCCTACGTTGGAGGAGGATATGACAGCGAACCAGACACAAGCTGAAGTACTTGGATCCAGACTGTGGTACTAAATCTGACTTCGGGGAAGTCGATGACACTTTAGGATGTGAAGCACGTACATGTGATAGCCAAGAACCTAGTCTCAAGAAGTATCATGCCCCGCTCCCATACGAGCGATCATCTTCGCTAAGGTGTGATGCCGCGTGAGATTAGGTTGAGATCACAAAGGCGGATTCCATAACGGCCGTTACAACAGCTTGCGACAGAATCGTCGCACAGAAGTCCCAAGCATAAAAGTTGAATAACAAGGCAACATGAGTACAGAAACAAAATCTAGTCTTTTATTGATAATAAACATAAGATTACAAAGTGCGCAAAGCCAAATTACAAGTCGCTCAAGCTCACTTTTTTCAGAATACAATTGCTCTACTTTCTCCCATCTCTCAATATAAAGCTCAAGGCTTGCCACTGTAGATGCTTTGGAAGGTGATGTCCATACATTATGTCCTAAAAGGACGTCGCTAATCGTTTCATATAGCCGGCGAGGGTTTCCTTTTCGATCTTTCATAAATTTTCCCTCCAATTTTTCGTGCGCTCCTCCTCCGCGACGCTCCTCCGGCGATTTCCCTCCTCCGGCCCCTCCTCCGCGGCGCTCCTCCGACGATCTCCCTCCTCCTCCTCCTTCCTCAGGTAGCTCCTCCTCGGGTAACTCTTCCCCCCGTTTTCCAGTTTTCCTCGTCTTCTAGCTCTCTCTCTCGCTTCTAGTTCGTGTCCACGAGAGCGTGGACTCGCTGCCGGGGACACGAGACTCACAGTGGACTCGCTGCGGGTGACACGAGAGCGTGGACTCGCTTCTAGTTCGGGTGACACCTATTTTGTTGGTTTGGACACGTCGTGTCCTACTGTGTGGACACGAGACTCACAGTGTGACACCTATATATTGATACTGGGAGTTTTTTGGGCATATCAACTGTCAATTTGATGTTTTGCTTGGATTCGAATTCTAATTTAGGGTTCGA
>JANAVB010001090.1:0-17859 GCA_029216955.1 Iris pallida
CCTCATGCGGCTCGGTCATAGACATTTTCAGGATCGGTCAGAAGGCATTCCTCATGCGGCTCGGTTAAGATATTCCTCATGCGGTTCGGTCATGAGACGTCCTTCATGCGACTCGGTCATGAGACATTCCTTCATGCGGCCCGGTCATGAGATATTCCTTCATATGGCTTGGTCATGAGACATTCTTCATGCGGCTCGATCAAGACATCCTTCATGCGGCTCGCTACAGAAGATTAGTTAATGCACGTGACAAGTTGACCAGGTCTCAACTGCTCAGATTTGCTACAATGACAAATCACAACAAATCCTAACAAATCCCCTGCTATCAGTCACAAACCAAGTCTCGAGGCATGATTACGGCCATGTGGCCCGAGGATTTGCCATGTGGCCATCTATACGGCTCAAAATATCCTTCATCTCAAAATTACTATAAATAGCAGGGCACCACACCCATGCAATGGTTGGCAATCCAAGGCTGGCAACCTTCAAGAGAAAAGTAATTTCTTCACGAGCTAGAGACTGCATTAGATAGTCCACGGAGTAAGGCAGAGTTGATAGCACTTTCCCGAGCCTCCACCGTTATCCCCCAGAATCAAAACTAAACAATTGTACTTAGATTATTTTCTAAGATTTCTTTCTAGGCTTTCCTTTGTACAAGCGAGTTTGTAATCAATTTCAAGGTTCTGTAATATATGTCTTTGATTTTTTTATGGCAAACAGCAATGAGGAGAATGACTAGTTAGTTTTGTGTCCATGTTAGATGCACAGTTAGAGCTCAGCTTGGGTTGATATGGGAGTATTCATGAGTGGATATAGCTATTGGGGCAAGCCAATAAGGTCCTGCAGTATGCAGGACAGGTAAGAGTGTGTTAGCCAAGTAGACGAAGCAATAGGCAGATAGAGAGAAAGGTAGTAGTGGTATCTAGATGGGTGAGTATTTTCTAAGGTTTTACCTAAAGTAATGAGGTAAGTAATTTATCTAATAGGCAATATAGGATAGGAAATGTATCAGGAATACCTTGAATGTGTGATCCATTAGTAATATATTTACATGGCTAGGCTAATAGGAGTATTAGAATTTTGACCTAACCTAGAGAGACTAGGGTTTGACCATGTTGACCAAGTTAACCAAGTTGACCAAAAGTCAACTAAAAGTCAAATTTGACCTAGAATTGACCTAGATTGCATTCATTCACTAGAAACCATGTTTAAATTTATTTAAATACCAATTAACATGTACATCTCATATCAAGGTTCTTGTGACATCCCTTTGGGGCTTGATTCTCATTTGTTACTCTGGACAACAGTCTAGTGCATTATCTGATAGTTCTCTTAATTTGATATATCATGTGATGCATGTTATACAAGTGTTCTATTTGATTTCTTACATGAACTCACGGATTGGTATTTTATGGATTCCTTAGCTGGAGATACGTGGTGTCATGCCTACTGGCTTTACTGGACTAATGAAATACTGGACTAATACATCTAATCTTGACTAATAAAATGCGTGTCGAAAAACTTGGATCCATGTGTACTAGCTGGGCGGGAAAATACCTACGAGACATGTGAACATACCCATTCTATTCCATGGTCTTACTGGAATAATAGCGGCCACATACGGACGTGTATGGTTTGCCGAATATCAGTCTCTAGTCGTTCACATGTCAACTTGGTATTTCAAATCACTGGTCTTAAATACTGATTTTTTGGAATGTCTGTTGTATACCTTGAATGACAGGTTTCCTTTATTACATATATGTCTATTTTTCACATTTCACATGTTCTCTATATACATCTACTACTCGATATTCATTTGTCTTTTCCTTGTACATTGTCTCTATAACCTGTTCATCGAGTATTTTATTATTATTACATTCTCATAGGGCTTGTCAATTATTTTGAACTGCTAGAGGAGATGTGCTCGTTCCATCCTGACTAGGTAACGTTGATAAAATTTTATAGATGATATAGATGATTGTCCGACCTTCTATGAGCAGGGGATATGCGAGGGTGCCACGCAGGAGTCTGAGGAGGATCTCGCTCAGTAGTGTGCCCTAGATATAGTTTAGAACTTTTAGTCTTCAAGCTGTATCGGATTGTTTCGATTGTTAGTTGAGACTTATTTATATTCAGGATATGTATTTATTTGTGTTGAACATCTAAACTTGAGTTGTGATAACTTATTCTTTATTCATCTATCTCTTTTATCTATTTTCATATCGTGTTATATCTTCTTTTAGACTTGGGATTGAGATTATATGGTTGTTGTCATATTATTCCTCCGTGCGGAGATGACAGAGTATATACTTCATATTGTTAAACGATAGATATGGTAGATGACTTATATAGCGTTTTACCGCCGACACTGCGGCATAAGCTGGACGTACCCACGTTCTCGTGCTCCTAACTAGGGTACGGGTCGTGACACATTTTTGTGATGGCCCATGTAGGTCAGAGTCGCAACTAGTACAATTTCATAGTGGTGCTTGACTTAGAGCGCTGCTACGAGCCTGCTATTAGGATATAGGTTATAGGCTATATAGAGTACTCAAACACAGTTAGGACGGCTTGAGAAGATTCTAGGGACGACCCTTGAGAATTTTATAATAAACTATCTCGAAATTCGATTTTAACTACTTTTGTCTACCCATCCTTGTCCGTTGTTGAATTTGATTCTTGGTGTTCATTGATTTTATACCAAGATAAAACTTTTGGACTAAGTTACCTCAGTTATGATACATAGAGTTTTCTACAGCCATATTAGCAGGCATGGCGAAGGCATAGTGTCTGATTTTGGATGTATTTTTTGGGTTGTAGGAATTTAAGATTTTTGCAGCCAAGCATGCGACAATGCAAAAATGTTAGATACCACGATTTTAGAGGTATGTACCGTAGTTGCTGATCCTATGGTTTAGCACAGCCATACTTACTGGCGTGACGAGGATTCAGGTAACGTAATTCTTGATAGACGGGTATGGTTATCAGATTAGATACCCTATAGATGGTACCTTAGTATATGGAGTGAGTATCAGTGTGGATGTGACTTGAGTATCATGAAGTAGAGAGAGGTGGAGTTAGGCCACATGTGGCACCGCATCATGCCCAGCACCATCAGATGGAGATCTTCCAACGGGGCAGGGCTTTTGTGCTGACGGTCGAGGAGGCCGATGCTACGGGTGATGGGTTAGCAGGTTTGTCTTCATGTTCTTGTTTCGTCCTTCTATCTTGTTGTATGTTTCAATAGTACCTCTTAGAATTGTGCTTGTGCTGTGATAGATAGTATATTGACCCCGATTGAGACCGTAATATCACTACCAGTAGGGCCATGATTGCTTATATCATTTAATAGATTCTATGACTATGATTGATGGGGGTTTGACCTAGAAGGAGTACGACCATCTTAAATTTTGAGGAAATTTTTTTCTAAGGGAGGTAGATTTATCACCACCACTTTTCTAAAATGAGAGTAATTTTGAACTTTTGTTTAATTGATCATGTTAGTTATTAAATAATGGATTTAAATCATGTTAGTGATACATTGGTGAATTTTGATTATTTTAATATTATTTAAATTGATGTATTGTGATTTTTGTTATTTGCTAGTGAAACCCTAGAACTACATTGATTAGCGGTTAGCCATGACCATAGAAGATTAGTAGAGGGATTAGATAACTTAAGTGAGGCTCTAATCTTGCTAGCTTAGTATTTCATAACCAATTAGTGATTTAAAATATAAGTCAAATTGGGGCTTTTTCCTAAAGGGCATTAAATTGACAATTAGGAAGCCTTTTAGCCAATTTCACCAAACCCTAACTCTAGGGTAGCCCATGGCCAGCCACATTAGGATTTCCCCTCCCTATTTAACACCCGCATAGCCTCTTCTTCCACATTCCATCAAAACCCTAACCTTAGTTTGTGTTCTCCCCCAAATTTGCACCCTTTCACCAAATCAACTCCAAATTCAACCAAACCAATTGCAAATCACTCCTCTTGTGTAGAGAAGATCTTTATTGGCTAGTTAGGAATGATTTGGGGAAATTTGACCATTAGATTTGGTGGGAAGGCTTGCAAGAGGATTTTTCATTGAGATTCCAACTGTCAATTGGTAAAAGCCTCTAAACCTATTGAATTTCTGATTTCTTCCCATAGATGCATTCATTTAGGCCACCTAGCATTAGGTTAAGTTTTGTTCGAATTCAAATCAATTTGGGGTGCATATCGGGGGAGTATCGAATGTGTATCTCATATGTTCGATGAAATGTCCGTTACAACTTTTTGTTCTCTAATTTCTAAACAAATTAAATTTTGGGTAGCTAATATACTGTAGATTGCATACGTATTTGACTGAGTTGGTTTTGATGTGGTTTGTTGTGTCAAATTGGACATAGGGACACTCGGCCAGGAATTGACACTGCACAGTGTCTGCCCTGCTACCTAGGGTATGGATCTCGTTAATTACTGGACTATTTCACTTCCTGTTGACTTCTATGGGTAGACTAGGTGACTGACCTAGGACCCTAGCCTTGGGGTTTGATTAATGGCCTATGTGACTCATAGCGGGCCCTGCAGACATTGATTAGTACAGTTAGAGCAAATGCAGCAGTGGCAGCATTTGCATTTGCAGTAGCGTTTGCAGTGGCTCAAGTGCAGTTGTGTGAGTGTATATAGGAAGGAGGGCTCTGACAGTTATGGGAGCTCGATGGGTATCAAGAGTAGATGAGGAGTATTAATGTAACCCCACTTTTCTAGTTTCATGAATTTTGGACAATTTTAGAATTTTAATAATGATATTCAAGTCTGATTAGTAATTATAATGCTGAATAATATTTTTGAAACATTTCTTCATGGTTAGGTAAATTAATTATTGGGAATAACTAAATTTCCAAGTTTTCCTAACTAAGTAGAGTGGGTCCCAAAGATTCCTCTAACAAACCTCCTAACAACTTTTCTAACTGATTTCTAATTAGTTATGCAAATAGTGAAATGGGGGAGGGGTTATCTCTATAAATGTCTTTTGGTGGAGGGGCTTATTTGCAAATGACTCAATGTTATATTAGCAGTGAGGAGAGAGAAATTCATTTTTCTCTACTCCTTTACAGTATGAGCCAGAGCTCATTTTTCTCCACCCCAAATATCTGAATCTAACCCTAGCCCTAATTTCTTTCTCCTGGCGATGGCGAGGTCGGTGGCGGCCATCCGCGTAGCGGCGGGCAGTGGCGACTGAGACTCTGCGCTAGCTCCTCCTCCGGTGATCCATGGCGACGGCGATGGGAGCCCTACTCTCCGGCGATTGAGAGTTCGACGATGGCAGTCCTCGACGAGATTGGATGCTGGTGCGCGCTTCCACCTTCCTGAGACCACCTTCTTCCAATGAAAATTCTCCTCTCCGACAGTTGGATGACATCATTCCGGTGACGACGAAGCGTACAAATCACCCCGGCGAACAGATCTACATCGATCTCCATCTCCTTCGTCAGGGTTCGATCCAGATTCCAGTATGTTATAGCGACACCTCTACGAACCAAATTCGTGATTGTGAAAATGTTCTTCGATTCTTTGCTCTATGAATCAGTTTTCTTGTCGACTGAATTTGCATATAGGACACCTACGCCTGGTCCAAATTGTTCGGATCAATCAACTAATTTGAGTTGTTCGTTGATCAGACACTAACGGTAAGGATTCTAATCGAATTATCTTTCAATTCTGAGGATTTTGATTTGTGGTCGATCTCTGTGAAAATGACTTTAGGATGTTTTGTTTTAAGAAATTCTGGAAAAATCGACTTAGGATCGACCATAGATGATTACTTGGAAGTAATGCTAATCAATTGTTTGTATAAATATCAATTAGGCATTGTTCGTGTCTAATACACGGAAGACCAGTGTTGGACGCGAAGAGTGGGTTCCTCAAATCAGTTTAACTTCAGGTAATCCCTCTTACTCTCCTTATTATTGAATTGTTGTGTGAAATTGTTTTAAGTGGGATTATTCTTGGGCATGTCCAGGTCTTTAGCATGGTTAAATTTTGTCTTCGAGATGTAGATGTCCAAGCCATGTAGTAGATACGTGTCTGACACATGAAAGGGTGACAACAAGTTTGGGTTGAGTTCGTGTCCAGATCTCGTTTGTGTCCTGTATGGCGTGTCCGACTTTACTGTGGTTGGTATCGGCTGTAGGGAAGACTAGATGGAGACTTGTGTTTAATTTTTATTGATTCGATTTGGTTGTAATCTCCCTATTATCTGTTATGTGACTTCTCCTTTCTAAACATTTCAAAATTTAGAGGAAAATCCATAGCTGATGGTCATATATTGCTCACAGAAGCATTTTGCCAAGCTTTATAAGCCGAGTGTTGGCTTTGCTGAAATTGGGTCAGGCCAATATCGAATGGGGGTGAATAGGAATAGTAGCAGTAGCTAACATATTAAGTGTTGGTTGGCATCTAATTTATCGGTTTGTGGTTTGAGTTGAATGGTATAATGGTTATTGGGATGCAAAGGTTGAGCAGTTTTTGGTTTTTTCTACTCTTTTGAATTAATGAAGTGTGAGCTCGTGGACTTTAAATTGATATCTGCTACAAAAACATATAGTGTATGTTGCAAAAATTCATTTATAAATTGTCATAGTAGGATTAATTAGTATTATGGTTTTTCTCTTGCAAATTTCTCTATAGAGTATTCATCTAATACTATTTTGCCAAATTAGACTATAGAGCTAATTGTTCTATGTAGCTAATTAACTCTTTTACTAGCAGTTATTAGTGTCAGGAAATTGGTTAGCTACCATGTTGAAGTGATTAGTAATGATAAGTTTGTTGTCATTATTTAAATCTTAATTAAAACCAAATTGCCTCAGGTGGATTTAGAAATCTTCTCCCTACTCCTGATCATTTTGAGCAAAGCAAGTACATTCTATGGTCTTGTGCATTTATATTAATATAATGTACTTTTCTTGTGATACGTCATGACACAATATCTTGTACTCTTGTACTTTCATGTTCCTGTACTTGTGTCGGGGAGGGAAAATACACTAGCTATGTGACCAAACCCCTGTTCTAATATTCATGTAGATAGCTTAGGCCTCGTACCATACACGCGGGTCCTAAGCCGTACTGATATTCATGTACTCCTGTACATATTCCTGTACTCACCCCAGCCGGTCACATAGGCTAGTTGTATTTCAAATATTATGCACATGTCATGTCTTGTACTTCAAGTTCATGGTTACTTCATGTACTTTATTTCCTGTACTTTACATTCATGTACTTTCATGTTCTTTTCTTGTACTTTATAGTTTATGTTCTCCTGTACTCATTTCCATATCATGATGTTCTTGTTCATTGCCTAGAATTATACTTTGCTCTGCTCCTGACTGGATATGTTGTAGGTGTACTTGTAGGATATCATTCTACCATATGGGCCAGAGCCCGGGACATTAGCTGAGAAGGATGGAGACATGACTTAGCTAGAGGCTTCAGGTTTAGATTTTTTAGCTTTACTCTTAAATATTATTTTAGAGTTCATAGTATATTTCATACCTGTTGACTCAGGTACCCTTATGTTATATAGATTTATAGATTATGGTGATCTTTCTGGGAACGTTTTATAGATGCTGTGATTGTGCACATTCATGTTTACCTGGTTAGATTTTCCTAGCTTGGTACAGCTTACTTCGTCGTGTCTAACGACGAAGGCTGGGCGTGTCCTACTCGTGTCCGATAATTCGGGAGCGGGTAGTGACATGTTTTTAGTGGTGGCCCATACAGGTCAATCCTGATGCTACCTAAGTATTAGTGTACTATTGGGGGACTTGATTTAAACTAGGAAAACTTGAATCACAACATATGAAATCGGGTACATTGGGTATATTGATATTCTATAAACACTTGTTGTTTTTAGGTCTAGGTTATTTTATCAGTTTTTTGTTTTTTAAATAACTCAAAGCACGCTACCCCAGAACTATTGATCCTCCTACACTTGAGGGTTTCGAGCTTCCACTATTTTCTATCGCCCTACTATCCCCGTGGGTAGTACGTAGTTGATGGAGATGTTTCAAGAGCTCATTGACACCAGATGCAACAGGCCATCCTTTTTCTAGCCAGACTTGTGTATGCACTCTCCGAGCCAAGAAGGACTTCTGATTTTCCGACTCTCGAATCCTTGGACTTCTCCGACACCGAGCGCATACCATACACCAAAGAGCAGATCGAGAACCTGGAGCTGCCACTAAAGATCATCCAAGTTTCCGAGGATCCAACTCCTCTGATTGAAGTCCCCAACCAGGAGGTCCAACACGTAGCACATACAATAAGACAGAAAGTTGAAGGCCAAGAGAGATATGAAGACTTATGACAGAGATACCAGCTACTTCGGATCTGTAAAGCGTCGCCACAATCAGACAACGCCTCTTCAGCCGCATCATCAGATTCAGATGATGGCCATTTGTGCTTTTTGCCGCAATCCAGTATATCGCTTCGAGGAGTGCCGCAAGAGGCTCAGACTCTGTTTATACTATGGATCTTCTACCCACCGAATGAAGGATTGTCATCAAGTTACGGATCACAATGATAGAGGAGCATCAGGATTTCAGCAGCCAGCAGCCGTATATTCCTGTTAGAGTCCCTGTACTTCAGCTACCCCAGCGGGAGATTTAGACTCATATTAAGACAACGATCACTTACAATTTTTGCCGCCGCCAGAACATCACTGCAAAGGGTGTCGCAAGAGACGAAGGCTATGCTTATTCTATGGGTCGTCTGCCTATCAAGTCAAAGATTGTCGGAAAGCTGCTGATTGTACTGCCCAAGAATGAGCACGAGGAGCACCAGGACTACCGCAAGGACCACCCTACTTCAGGATAGTTGGAGAAGTTGAAGTGATCCCAGTTCCTGAAGAAATACTGAAGACGGACTGAAGATAGAAGACTCTTTTGCATGGTTGGAGAAAACCATGGATCATGATTCATAATCCAGTATTCCCATAAATTCCTCTTAGCACCTAGATCATTTCTTGAAAGTTCTTGTTTTCTATTTTGAAACCTTGGTTGATATTCGAAACTTATTTCGAGATATTGTTTTCTATTCGGACAACTTGTTTCAGATCCACAATTCGATAATTGTTTGAAATCTACTATTTGATACTGTTTGCATATTCATCATTCATAACTTTGTTTCCTAGTGTTGGATCCTATTTAGAAATTTTGTTTCCTCATCAAACTTCGTATTAATTGAGAATTAGCTCCTACTCGAGATTTCATTTTGAAGCCATGATCCTCATTCGAAACCTTGTTAAGCTTCGTCCTATTTAGGATATTCTTCAGGATTCCTTTGAAGGTTTGAAGATTTCTTTTCCTATTTTTGGATTGTATTCTCTATATGAGACTTGTTTTCCATTCATGACCTTGAATTTTTATTCGAGAGTTGGTTGCCCCTACTTTGTTTCAACCTTGTCTTCTCTCCAAGATTTTACTCGTTTCATGAATACTTTTCTATTCGCTTATTGATATTATGTTCGCTAATCAAACTTGTGCTACTCGAGATTTTATTCCTACTCCAAATCTTATTTTGAAACCTTGTTCCCGATCAAAACATTGTTTGAACCTTCGTTTCTATGTGACGCTTGATCGAGATTCAGTCCCTATTTGATTCATTATTTGAAGATTTTGTTTTGAGACCTTGACTGGTTCTCTATTGAGGTTCTATTCATATTCATGATTTTATTTTATTTAGGATTGTTATCTACTCGCGACCTTGTTTCCATCTTATTTTAGATTTTGCTTATTTCGTATTCACGATCCGGAACCTTGTTTCCTAAGTGTTGATAGATACTCCTCCATTCGCTCTTCATAATCTTGATTCCTATTCAAGATTCTATTCAAAATTTTGCTTCCTATTCGTGGCTTTGTTGATGCTTGATTTCTATCTAAGATTTGTTTCCTATTTAAATTTATTTTAAGGTATTATTCAAGATTCTATTATAATTTGATTCCTATACAAGGTTTTTTGTCCTTATTACAAGACTTTGTTTTCTATCTGGTACCTTGCATTTATGTCACCTTGAGATTTTGTTACCTAATGTCCTATGTACAAAATTTTGTTACCATTCCAGATTTCAATTGAGATTCCGGTTACTATTCAAAGCATCGTTCCCTGTCCGAGATTTAAAAAAATTTTGTTGATCCCTTGTAGTACCACTACTCCTTGTGATATCCTTTGTTGACTTTTGGTACCTAGTAAAACTCCTTAATTTTTTAATAGGACATGTAACATCACCTTTTATCGTGACTTGAACTGTTGGAACTCATTTTGAACCCTCTGGAAATTTTGGTAATTCCTATGGATAAATTTAGGAGACTATTCGATGATCTTTTGGGGCGTGGCAGTTGTGCGCTGTTGTCATTTTCTGGATTATGGAGACTAAGGGTTCACTGCAACCAGCAGCGCACTGGTGAGGCATGAACCTTAAGTTGAAGTGATTTCAGACATTCCTACGTTTTTGGGTATTATTGAGACGTTGTCACATTCTTCATATCTTAATCTCTTGGGTTGCTTCACCAATGAATGTTGGAAAATGGATAAAGTTGATAGTATATTCGGAGATGTATTGTCATTTGAGTCACGGAACCGAAAGTCCACTGCAGTCAGATATACACTGGCGGGGTAGGGATTCTAAGTAAAGTGATTTCAAATGGCCATATGTTCTCGGATACCATAGCGACACTATTCTATTTTCACATAATTATTGACTCTTCGTGAATCATAAAAATTTGCACTTTCACCTTGATTTGACACTAGCATCTTCCTAGTAGACTCCATATACCCTCTCGATCAATCTTAGCAAATTCTTGCATTTTCTGGATAAATTATTTGATTTTTTTAATAAATCATATTTATATCTTAATCGTGCCTTGTTAAACTATGATCCTAATCATGCCTAACTGATTTTGAATTTTGTGTCATTTTTGTATCGTTCTGTGCTCTTCGAAATTTCGAGGACGAAATTTTTGTAAGGGGAAGAAATTTGTAACCCCACTTTTTCAGTTTCATGAATTTTTGGATAATTTTAGTACTTTAATAAATGATATTCAAGTCTGATTAGTAATTATAAGGCTGAATAATTTTTTTGAAATATTTCTTCATGGTTAGGTAAATTAATTATTGGGAATAACTAAATTTCTAAGTTTTACTAACTAACTAGAGTGGGTCCCAAAGATTCCTCTAACAAACCTCCTAACAACTTTTCTAACTGATTTCTAATTAGTTATGCAAATAGTGAAATGGGGGAGGGGTTAGCTCAATAAATGTCTTTTGGTGGAGGGGCTTATTTGCAAATGACTTAATGTTATATTAGCAGTGAGGAAAGAGAAATTCATTTTTCTCTACTCCTTCACAGTATGAGGCAAAGCTCATTTTCCTCCACCCCAAATGTCTGAATCTAACCCTAGCCCTAATTTTTTCCTCCTGGCGATGGCAAGGTCGGTGGTGGCCATCCGCATAGCGGCGGGCAGCGGTGATTGAGACTCTGCGCTAGCTCCTCCTCCGGTGATCCATGGCGACGGCGACCGGAGCCCTACTCTCCGACGATTGAGAGTTCAACGATGGCAGTCCTCGACGAGATTGGACGCTGGTGCGCGCTTCCACCTTCCAGTGATCGCCTTCTCCCAACGAAGATTCTCCTCTCCGACGGTTGGACGACATCATTTCGGTAACGACGAAGCGTACAAATCACCCCGGCGAACAGATCTACATCGATCTCCATCTCCTTCGTCAGGGTTCGATCCAGATTCCAGTAAGTTATGTCGACACCTCTACGAACCAAATTCGTGATTGTGAAAATTTTCTTCGATTCTTTGCTCTATGAATCAGTTTTCTTGTCGATTGAATTCGCGTGTAGGACACCTACGCCTAGTCCAAATTGTTCGGATCAATCAACTAATTTGAGTTGTTCGTCGATCAGACACTAACGGTAAGGATTCAAATCGAATTCTCTTTCAATTCTGAAGATTTTGATTTGTGGTCGATCTCTGTGAAAATGACTTTTAGGATGTTTTATTTTAAGAAATTCTGGAAAATCGACTTAGGATCGACCATAGATGATTACTTGGAAGTAATGCTAATCAAGTGTTTGTATAAATGTCAATTAGGCTTTGTTCGTGTCTAATATGCAGAAGACCAGTGTCGAACGCGAAGAGTGGGTTCCTCAAATCCGTTTAACTTCAGGTAATCCCTCTTACTCTTCTTATTGTTGAATTATTGTATGAAATTGTTTTAAGTAGGATTATTCTTGGGCATGCCCAGGTCTTTAGCATGGTTAAATTTTGTCTTCGAGATGTAGATGTCCAAGCCACGTAATGGATACGTGTCTGACACATGAAAGGGTGACAGCAAGTTTGGGTTTAGTTCGTGTCCAGATCTCGTTCGTGTCCTGTATGGTGTGTCCGACATTACAATTATTGGTATCGGATGTAGGGAGGATTAGATGCAGACTTGTGTTTAATTTTGATTGTTCGATTTGGTTGTAACCTCCCTATTATCTGTTCTGTGACTTCTCCTTTCTAAACATTTCAAAATTTGGAGGAAAACCCATAGCTGATGGTTATATGTTGCTCACAGAAGCATTTTGCCAAGCTTTATATGCCGAGTGTTGGCTTTGCTGAAATTGGGTCAGGCCAATATCGAATGGGGGTGAATAGGAGTAGTAGCAGTAGCTAACATATTAAGTGTTGGTTGGCATCTAATTTATCGGTTTGTGGTTTGAGTTGAATGGTATAATGGTTATTGGGATGCAAAGGTTGAGCAGTTTTTGGTTTTTTCTACTCTTTTGAATTAATCAAGTGTGAGCTCGTGGACTTTAAATTGATATCTGCTACAAAAACATATAGTGTATGTTGCAAAAATTCATTTATAAATTGTCATAGTAGGATTAATTAGTAGTATGGTTTTTCTCTTACAAATTTCTCTATAGAGTATTCATCTAATACTGTTTTGCCAAATTAGAATATAGAGCTAATTGTTCTATGTAGCTAATTAACTCTTTTACTAGCAGTTATTAGTGTCAGGAAATTGGTTAGCTACCATGTTGAAGTGATTAGTAATGATAAGTTAGTTGCCATTATTTAAATCTTAATTAAAACCAAATTGCCTCAGGTGGACTAACAAATCTTCTCCCTACTCCCGATCATCATGAGCAAGGCAAGTACATTCTATGGTCTTGTGCATTTACATTCATATCATGTACTTTTTTGTGACACGTCACGACACGATATCTTATACTCTGTGTCGGCGAGGGGAAATATACTAGCTATGTGGCCAAACCCCGGTTCTAATATTCATGTAGATAGATTAGGCCTCGTATCGTGCAAGCGGGTCCTAAGTCGTACCCATATTCATGTACTCCTGTACATATTCCTGTACTCACCCCAGCCGGTCATATAGGCTAGTTGTATTTCAAATATTGTGCCCATATCATGTCTTGTACTTCAGGTTCATGGTTACTTCATGTACTTTATTTCCTGTACTTTACATTCATGTACTTTCATGTTCTTTTCCTGTACTTTATAGTTCATGTTCTCCTGTACTCATTTCCATATCATGATGTTCTTGTTCATTACCTAGAATTGTACTTTGCTTTGCTCCTGACTGGATATGTTGCAGGTGTACTTGCAGGATATCATTCTACCATATGGGCCTGAGCCCGGAACATTAGCTGAGCAAGATGGAGACATGACTTAGCTAGAGGCTTCAGGTTTAGACTGTTTAGCTTTACTCCTAGATATTGTATTAGAGTTCATAGTATATTTCATACATGTTGACTTTGGTACCCTTATGTTATATAGATTTGTAGATTATCGTGATCTTTCTGGGAACGTTTTATAGATGCTGTAATTGTGCACATTCATGTTTATCTGGTTAGATTTTTCTAGCTTGGTACAGCTTACTTCGTTGTGTCTAACGACGAAGGCTGGACATGTCCGACTCGTGTCCGATTATTCGGGAGCGGGTTGTGACAATTTATCAATAGGAGTATCTGTAATGAGGGGATTCTTGAGTGGTTTGGTTCAGAGAATTTTTGAGTGATCAGTTAGAGATTGGGTCTCCTCCAGGAAGGTAAGGGATTGTGGTGGCCAGAACTCCTTTAGCCATAGGCCAGTGTCTTATATGTGTGCGAGTAGGGGCTTGAGAGTGGTGTGGTGTTAGTGTCTAGTGCCTTAGTGAACTGTCATATGCCTAGTTGAGAGTGTCTTTGGCCTGTGAAGTGGTGTAGTGTGTGAGTGTTGTTAATGACAGCAGTTGGAGTGGCCTATAAGACATTAAGAATACCCCTTAGGCCACTTGGCCATCAAGTAGGTAATGTAAGATGGGGATGAGGATTCTCGAGTTAGTGAGTAGTTTTGAGTGTGTCCCTATAGTTTCTAAGAAAAGTTTATTGGTATCAGTAGAGTACTGGGTGTGTACACACTCATACTCGAGTGTCAAGTGCCACACAGTGAGTTAGGTTTTGTATCTAGCATTTAGTGTCTTGTGGTGATATCCGGGAGAGTACTAGTTTCGTAAGTGAATGGAATGATTAGTGAAGTGAGCAAGATGGGAAATAGAAATGTGATAGTGTCATTTGTATAATTGAATGTGTGTGTTTGTCCTGTAAGTGTCTATATATGTAGGAAAATATATAGGTATCTGCAGGTTAGCAGGGGGCCTCTGTTATGTAAAGGTAGTTTGGGTATGTTTGAAGGAGAGGGCGGTAGGCCATTTGGCTACTGCAGATGGAAGCTTTTGGCCCATGTTTTAGAACATGTTGTGGGTGCTTAACCCTCCATCTTGACTGCTAGGCAGTGGGGCACTTGGGCCATTGGCTATTTGGCTTTAGTTCATGAAGGGGGAGTCAGTATCAGTCAAGTGTGATAAGGTTGGCCTTGTGCATTGTAGTGAGTGAGTGTGAGGGTTGTATATGTGAGGTAGCTTTGATCTTCTTTGTAATTTATATATAATGTCTTGTGTGCTGGTGTTATTAACTTTAGGTATCCGACTTATGGCAAGGGGGTTCCCTCCTTTAGGAGCAGGGGTGTAGGTCACCTATGGAGTGAGTGACTTGAGTGTGAACCATAAGAGTATCAGTAGAGGGAAAAGACTAGGTAGCAGTAGGACAGTAGGAGTTTATATATTGGATACTCCCTATATGTTCAATAATGTAAATAAGTATAGGGAGATAGGTTGGTATCAGTAAATAGAGGTAGAAGGAGGTTTGTAAGTTAGTTTGGTTAGCCTTAATTACGATATATTAGGATAAGGTTTTGGTTAGAGTATCATAAGGGGTGAGTTGTGTCTATGATTAGTATTTGAGGCCTGGGTTTGGCAATTGCCTTTTAGCAGCCGCATTTGCTTTGCATTTGAAGGTGGCAGTGGCAATTTGCCATGCCAAGTGCAGCAAAGCACTTAGCCTAGGCAGCAGTATGCAGTATGCAGATGCAGATGTAGGCATCAACAAGTATTAGCACTTGGCAGGGAGCATTTAGCAGTAGGCCATAAAGGCCAGGTAGCAGGGCAAGCCAATTGGCCCCTACCAGCCTGTGAATGGCTCTCTCTGTGTGTGTGCTAGTGTTTGTTTGAGAGTGTCACAAGAGTAAAGGGATGAGTATGGGTTAGTGGTGGATTAAAAGTGGGAGTGTGTGGAGTGGCAGTGAGGAGAATGACTAGTTAGTTGTGTATCCATGTTAGATGCACAGTTAGAGCTCAGTTTGGGTTGATATGGGAGTATTCATGAGTGGGTATGGCCATTGGGGTAAGCCAATGGGGTCCTGCAGTATGCAGGACAGGTAAGAGTATGTTAGCCAAGTGGAAGAAGAAATAGGGAGATATAGGGAAAGGTAGTAGTTGTACCTAGATGGGTGAGTATTTTCTAAGGTTTTACCTAAAGTAACGAGGTAAGTAATTTATCTAATAGGTAATATATGATAGGAAATGTATTGGGAATACCTTGAATGTGTGATCCATGAGTAATATATTTTATATGGCTAGGCTAATAGGAGTATTAGAATTTTGACCTAACCTAGAGAGACTAGGGTTTGACCGAGTTGACCAAAAGTTAATTAAAGTCAAACATGACCTAGAATTGACCTAGATTCCATTCATTCACTAGAAATCGTGTTTAATTTTATTTAAATACCAATTAACATGTACGTCTCATATCTAGGTTCTTATAACATCACTTTGAGGCTCGATTCACATTCATTACTCTGGACAGCAGGCGAGTTCATTCTCTGATAGTTATTTTTATTTGATATATCATGTGATGCATGTTATACTAGTATTCTATCTTGATTTCTGACACGATGGACTCATGGATTGGTATTTTATGGATTCCTTGACTGGAGATACGTGGTTTCATACCTATTGGCTTTACTAGACTAATGCATCTAATCTTGACTAATGAAATAGAAGTCGAAAAACCTGGATCCATATGTACTAGTCGGGCGGAGAAATACCTAGGAGACATGTGAACATACCCATTCTATCCCATGGTCTTACTGGAATAATAGCAGCCACACACGGATGAGTATGGTTTGCCGGATATCACTCTCTAGTCGTTCATATGTCAACTTGGTGTTTCAAATCACTGGTCCTAAACACTGATTTCCTGGATTGTATGTTGTATACCATGCATGACAGGTTTCCCTTTATTACATATATGTCTGTTTTTCATATTTCACATGTTCTCTATAGACATCTACTGCTCGATATCCATTTGTCTTTTCTTTGTACATTGTCTCTATAACCTGATCATCAAGTATTTCATTATTATTACATTCTCATAGCGCTTGTCATTTATTTTGAACTATTAGAGGAGATGTGCTCATTCCATCCTGACTGGGTAACGTTGATAAACTTTTACAGATGATATAGATGACTGTCCGACCTTCTATGAGCAGGGAGGGTATGCGAGGGTGGTACACTGGAGTCCGGGGAGGATCTTGCTCAGTAGTGTGCCCTAGATATAGTTTAGGACTTTTAGTCTTCATGTTGTATCGGATTGTTCCGATTGTTAGTTGAGACTTATTTATATTCAAGATATGTATTTATTTGTGTTGGAAATCTAAACTTGAGTTGTGATAACTTACTCTTTATTCATCTATCTATTTTATCTATTTCCATATTGTGCTATATCTTCCTTTAGACTTAGGATTGAGATTATATGGTTGTTGTCATATTATTCCTCCGTGCAGAGATGACAAGGTATATACTTCACATTGTTAGATGATAGATATGGTAGACGACCTATACAGCGTTCTACCGCCGATACTGTGGCGTAGGCTGGACGTACCTACGTTCGCGTGCCCCTAAACAGGGTGCGGGTTGTGACAGGTAATTATCAAGGTAAGTTTGGGATTTAATTGAGAGTATCGAGAGTGCTAGCTAGGTAAGTGCTAGCTTGGACACTACGAGGTCGAGTTTTCCTTGTGAGCTCACAAGAAACACATGACGACAGAGATATCATTATCTCTTATGTTAAGTGTCCGTGTTAGCCTGAAATCAAGTGTCCATGTGAGCCCTTCTCTAGAAACTAAATATACTTATTCAAGCCTTTTTGGGCTATCAGAGTTATACCAAAAAGTCGAACAACTTAGTCTTTATAGATTTTTTCGGAAATCTAATATAACTCTGACAGCCTCAAAAGACTTGCATAAGTAAATTTCATTTTCAGGAAATGGCTCACAAAGAACACGTGACAACACCTAAGTGTATATCGTAGTACCTAGTGTGTATAGAGTGAGTATCCTAGTACACTTCATTTCAAGGTACTTTGATGAACTTGTGTATTGTTAGTGTCATGGGTATTTGAAACTGTATCCTAGTATCAAGATA
>JANAVB010001091.1:0-47669 GCA_029216955.1 Iris pallida
CGCTGTCCTAGGTCAAACATCTAACAATATAAAGGTACCTGTACAGTATATACACTCTGAATAGAGGTGACATAGCAATATACAGTCTCAATCACATCTAAGGCAGAATGATAAGATAGAAAGATAGATAGATAAATGCTGAAATGAAAGAATCCACATAAATACAATCAGAGAGTCTAAGTGTCTAAGATAACAACTCAAGAAACATCCATCTCAATACAAGTCTCTAAATATATACAACATCTCAGAACAAAAACTGAAAGTCGAATAAACAATACTGAAAGATAAAGCCTAGCTATCTAGCCTAGACTATGGGAGTAGCATCCTGTACTGCAGCTGGGTCCCCAGAGGAACCAGGTCGCAGGTGTCGTCTAAGCCTGCTCCGTAATAGGTGGTACATAGGACCTCATCCTCATCCTCTGTAATATTTTCAACAGGTCCAGTCAGGACAGGAGCGAGCACAAAACATCTCACGCAGTTTATATCAAGTTAGGAAATATAAAGCATGCAATAGAGTAAGATACAGGAAACGCTGAAAGAAGAATGTATATAAAAAACAGCAGAGATTTGATAATAGGAAATATCTATATATGATAAGTAAGAACTGTAAGCAATATGTGATTTAGAGTACAATATGGTTATGTAAACGGTTTAGGACAATGCAATGGTAACTCCATTGTACGTGAGTGCACAATAGACATATACAATAGTTATAAAATATTGTACAATAGAATTTGATTACATAACCAATTCTACTCTCCCTCCCCAATCAATACACAAGGATCCACTCCAGTTACGTTATCTTATACAATAGTGTACAATGTTATACAATAGATGTACAATGTTATACAATAGTTGTACAATGGTCTATCCATGGGACTCATATGATAATGAGAGTACAATATGCATAATGAGTATACAAGGATAAGGGTATTCAATAAATACAATATGTAAGTGAAGTACATATCACAATATGTATTTAGTGAATATAAGGGGATAACATCACAAAAGAAGATCTATATGAAGAACAGATGGCAACTCTAGAGGGGGGTGAATAGAGTTATAGCAGTAATAGCCAATTAAAAAATCAACTCTTTCACAATCTAAAATTAATCAGAGTAAAGATGGAAAATAAATAAGGAGCAAGAGAGCATACGCAAACACAGCCAATTTTAACCTGGTTTTTCTCGTGGAGGACTAGTCCAGGCCTGAGAACTCTAGCTCAGGACTAAATCTACTATTTGTGAAATAGTAGTTACACCCCGTGCCTTTTCTTCAGAAGAGCACGTCAACTTCTTACAATAGATCGCAGTGGCGATGCTTGGGATTTTCCAAGCTACTTCTTGAACTCTTGCACAAGACTCCTAACTGAGAGATGCTGAGCACTCGAGACTTAGGAAACTTGTGGCTAGTAGATGAAGAAGGGTATGGCTTATATTGAGCTTAAGAGAGAAGAGAAAGAAGATTGGATGATTGAAAATGAGAGAATTTTTGGCCTATTTATAGGGTTTTAACAGGCAGAATTCGGCCAGAATTCTGGTAGAAATTTTCAAAAATTTGGCCGTTGGACAACTAGCAACCAGCCAGCCCCAAAAATTAGGGTGCTGATTTTTAGGGGACAGAGTTCGGCCCGAACTCTGTGTGGAGGCAGAGTTCGGCCCGAACTCTGTCTCCAGAGCACAGAATGGGTCCAAGGGTCCAGTGGGCTGATTTTGGATGTGGAGCTTTATGGATTTGGATAGGTTTATGGGTTGAGTCTCAAGAGCCCAGCATAACTCAGCTTACAATCATTCTAGACTCAATAAAATATAAAAGTACAGACTCGAAGAACGACTCACATCTGCAAAAATGAGTTGTCGTCTGACTGGAGCTGGATGTAGTCGTCGTGTGTCGTATTGAATTATCACAAGTATTATTTAGTCAATGTTATCAATATTTGGTTGACTGTGACTTTGTGTCAACAATCTCCCCCATATTGATAATTGACAAAATAATAATTGTATATTCAATATCCATACCTGGACACATATAGCTCCCCCATAATTAGTGTCGAGCTTAAGAATAGCTCTCCCATAAACAATGCTGTGAATCTTGTTGGCCTGTTAATAATATTCTTCCAAAAGCACATATAAACCAAACAGAACAGAATATACACATATCTCCCCCTTTTGGCATTTAGCAATATGAGATATATAGATTAACTGGCAAACACACAAAAAAGAGAAGAAACTGCATATAAACTAAGATAATAACCAAGAGTCATAATAACATAGAAACTGATAATAGTACTGCCAAAGTCGCAAAAGCACAACTCATAATAAGTCTACTACAAATCAAGTACATAAAAGTAACTAAAGTAAAATGCATAAACCAAAGTCTAAGATCCTCAGTAGCATCATCAAGAGTAGTCCATATCCATCATCGAGCATGAGAGGGCCCGGCGCCGTCCGATGGATCTGTAAAGGAGCGACGTGGGTCCACAAATGCCGTATCCGGATCCATGTAGCGACGAACCCAAGGGTCATCAATACGAAATCCCTCACGATCTGGGTCTCGCTCCATAGGAATGGGCATGGTAGGATGACGAGACATAGAATACCGAATGTCATGCAGCGAGTTGCTGATAGTACTCATCTGCAAAGTAGTCCGGTAGTCCAGCTGAGTCCATCGATCGTCATCCAAAGTAAAACGATCTCGGAGCATGGCCTGAAGAGACTCAAGAGTGGCCGGAGGAGGAGGAGGATCCTGTCCAAGAGGAGGGGCATCTGGCTCATCATCAGAATGCTCAGACACTACTGGTGAGCCAATGGCCGCCTGAAGCCTCCTTGCCTTAGAGAGAAAGGCAGGGGCAGGTAAGAATGGACACTCATCAAGGGATACATGGAACGCACGAAAGATCATAGGAAGGTATAATGCATAAACCAAAGATCTTAGTTTCTTCCTACAGTTGATCATCCATCCATCATTGTGCGTGGAAGGTTAAAGGGAACATGGAAGTGGAGATGATACAATGCTGAGATCTCAAAATAAGTGACTTCATCGGTAGAACCCGCTTTGGGTAGAATGGTGTTGAAAATGATCCGATGAAGCTCATAGAAATAAGGATTGAGGAATTTTGCCAAAAACTTATGAGGACGCGTGTTAGGGCTACACAGGTCGTCCTTGAAACTTTCTAGTGAAATCCATTCGGGAAAGATAAAGGATCTAGCTTCTACAAGCTTTTTCCAAGAATTTGGCTCTTGAAGTTCAAGATATTCGGCCAATTCAAAATCATCAAAGGATATATCAATTCCCACAACTCGTGAATAAATATGAGTGTCATCATGGATCAAGTTGCAGTAAAACATTTGAATGGCACTACGATAAATGACCGAATTTTAGGTAACGAGTTCATCAAGACAAAGGTCATGAAATAGTGCATCATATTGTGAGAATATGGTAAAGTTGATGAGCTGTCCCGTAAATACTGGACGTGTCCGAAAATCACTAAACCAATCATTTGAGGCGTCTAGTGATACAAAAATTCGGTCGTCGTAAGTGTTTGGGTCATTGGGACGAGGAGGATTGAACAACGGATGGATTTGTTGTTCAATGGCCGGTACAACGGGCGGTTCAACGCGAGGAGGAGCATTCGACGAGGATGCTCCCTCTGTCCGAAGTCTCTTTTCGTGGTTGAACAGACGAGGAGCCAACACAATAGATAATGAAAGAAATTGAGATATAGAAAAGTAAGGAATTATACCTCAAACTAGTGATGAACTATGGAAGAGAATTGAAGAATAAGCCTTCTCCTTGAGTTTGGGGAAGAATGGAGCACAAAAGAGGAGAAAGTAGGGTTAGGGTTTTGAGAGAATTGTGTTTGAGAATGTGGAAAGGTGGTAAGAAGGAAGGAGAGGGAAGAGAAACCGAATATAGGGGAAGGGTTTCTCTTGGTCGGGTCAATTAATGACCATTGGATCAACATTTTGATCAACGGCTGGGGCTGTTCCCGGTTCTGGAACAGTCGGGCCGAATTCGGCCCAAACTCTGGTAGGAGCAGAGTTCGGCCCGAATTCCGGATCCTGGTCACAGAATAGGAATTAGGCAGAAACAGAAAAATATTGGTTAAGTAATAGACAAACCAATATAAGATATGCGTATAAAGATAGGAAAGACCCAAATAGTAAACAAAAGAATAACAAAAAGTGAGTTTGAAACAGCAATATGAAATTGAAATCATAGTATTTCAGTATGTGATAAATAAAAATGAACCATATAATAAACAAGGAATTTATCATAATTCAATATTTTGAAGCTGCCATCGGTTAGCTGCAGGGGCCGGATTCCAGCTAGCGGTAGTCCTGGGGACTAGTGTACCGTGTCGCTTAGGCTCTTACGCCTTGTTGTCAGAAGGACCCTTTCGGCTTGTACCCATAGCAAGTTCATCATAATGGAATCAAGATATACTCGATTTACGCAGGTTTATCTTAATTTACAACAGCTTCATCTAAGATTCCAAGTTCACGACAAAGAAAATTGAAGCGCTCTTCGGATAATAGTTTTGTGAAGAAGTCTGCTAACTGATGATCAGTGTCAATAAATTCTAAGTTAATCGTGCCATTTTGCTGATGATTACGCAAAAAGTGATGACGAATTTCAATGTGCTTCGTGCGTGAGTGACAAATGGGGTTCTTAGTCAGATTTACAGCACTAGTATTGTCACAAAAGATTAGAATTTGCATGAAAGATAAATTATAGTCTTCAAGGGTTTGCTTCATCCACAGAATTTGTGCACAATAACGTCCAGCTGCGATGTATTCAGCTTCTGTTGTGGATAGTGCGACAGAATTCTGCTTCTTGCTAAACCAAGAGACTAAAGCTTTTCCTAATAAATGACACGTACCGCTCGTACTTTTACGGTCGAGCTTACATCCGGCGAAGTCAGCATCGGAGTAACCAATGAGGTCAAATGATGTTGACTTGGGATACCATAGGCCCACTGTAACCGTACCCTTAAGGTATCGAAAGATATGCTTAACCGCGGTTATGTGTGATTCCTTAGGATTTGCTTGATATCTAGCACACAGGCAAACGCTAAACATAATATCAGGGCAACTTGCAGTAAGATAAAGTAGACTGTCTATCATACCTCGATACTTACGTTAATCTACGGGTTTGCCACTATCATCTGGTTCAAGTTTGGTTGAAGTAGCCGTAGGAGTGCTGATTGGTTTGACGTTGTCAAGGTCGAATTTCTTCAGCATGTCATTTGTATACTTCGACTGACAGATGAAGGTTCCATTTGACAGTTGTTTGACTTTCAGCCCAAGAAAGTAGTTGAGCTCCCCCATCATGCTCATCTCAAACTCGGTCTGCATACACTTGGCAAAATCTTGACAAAGGGTTTCATCAGCGGAACCAAATATAATATCATCTACATATATTTGTACTAAAAGAATAGTGTCTTTGAAAGATTTTATGAAAAGTGTAGTGTCAATTTTCCCTTTTGAAAAACCTTTCTCAAGCAAGAAATTGCTTAGCCGTTCATACCAAGCTCTAGGGGCTTGTTTGAGGCCATACAGCGCTTTCTTTAGCTTGAACACGTGGTCGAAAAATTTGTGATTTTCATAGCCAGGGGGTTGTTTTACATAAACTTCCTCCTTAATAAAACCATTCAAGAAACCACTTTTAACATCCATTTGAAATAATTTGAAATTTTGAAAATTTGTAAATGCACAAAGCATCCGAATGGATTCTAATCTAGCAACAAGAGCATACGTCTCATCGTAGTCGATACCTTCCTCTTGGTTGTATCCTTGGGCTACTAGACGAGCTTTGTTGCGTGTGACTGAACCATCTTCATTTACATTGTTTCTAAAAACCCATTTAGTACCAATAATCGAGTGATTAGCCGGTCTAGGAACGAGTTCCCATACTTGGCTCCTCTCGAATTGGTTGAGTTCCTCTTGCATAGCAGAAATCCAAAATTTATTATTGAAAGCTTCTAAAATGTTTTTGGGCTCAATTTGTGAAATAAAGGCAGTACTAGCAATAGAGTCTCTTAATGATGATCTAGTAGTTACTCCACGTGAAACCTCACCAATCACCAAGTTTTCTGGATGTGATGGCTTAAAAGAGAATTTCTTTGGCAAGCCCTCCAGAGAATTGGTTTCGGTTGTGGTATTCATTGGAGTAGAAGTTGATGGCTCAACATCATCATCGAGAGTACCTGTTGTACTGTTATCTTCATCAAAAGTCACATTTGTAGACTCTTCCATAATTAATGAGCGTTTGTTAAAAACTCTATATCCCTTACTCTTGGCAGCATAGCCAAGAAAAATACCATCGTCAGCTTTGGCATCAAATTTGCCTAAGTTGTCTTTGGTGTTAAGGATAAAACATCTACAGCCAAAAACTCTAAAATAAAAACATTTGGAGTTCTCCCAAACCAAAGCTCATAGGGTATTTTCTTCGTAATAGGACGAATAAGCACCCTATTTAAAATGTGGCATGATGTACTGACAGTTTCAGCCCAAAAGTATTTCGAAAGTAAAAACTTGTTCAACATGACTCTAGCCATATCGCCAAGAGTCCTATTCTTCCGCTCCACAACACCATTTTGTTGAGGAGTTCTTGGACAAGAAAACTCATGATCAAAACCATTTGAATCACAAAACTTTTCAAAATCACAATTTTCGAACTCGCCTCCATGATCACTTCGGATACGAGTAATCATGTAGCCTTTTTCGTTTTGAACTTTCTTAACAAAAATCTTGAAAACCGAAATAGCATCACTTTTATTTGCAAGAAAAAAAACCCAAGTAAATCTTTAAAAGTTATCAACAATAACAAAGGCATAGAGTTTTCCACCAAGACTGGCTACTCTACTAGGGCCAAATAAATCCATATGGAGTAGTTGCAAGGGTCTAGTAGTGCTTACAGAGTTTATGGAATGAAAAGATGACTTGGTTGCCTTATTCAACTCACATTCGACACAAACGGTGTCATTTTTGAATGTGATGTCGGACAAGCCTCTAACTAGCTTCTTGGTCGATAGCCTGGATATAGTATCCATATTGGCATGACCAAGACGCTGGTGCCATAGTAACCGTTCACCTTTATGAGCATATAGGCATCTACCTGTATTGTTAGTATCTATAGACAAATAGAAAATATAAATATTATCCTCTTCTATCCCTTCAAAAACAATGTCTCCTGTTGACCTATCATAAATAAGGCATTTGTTTTGTCTAAAGTTAATGTCATATCCATGGTCAGCAAGATGACTGATACTGAGCAGGTTATGCTTTAACTCGGTCACTAGGCAGACATCCTTTATTACGGGAGAGGGAGGATGACCAATATTACCATTACCTATAATATCACTTTTTAGTTTATTGCCGAAGGATACATATCCTTCTCTCTTCATCGATAGTGATACGAAAAGATTTGCGTCTTCCGTCATATGCCGCGAGCATCCACTATCGAGAATCCACTTACTCTTAGTTGAGGAGGAAAGGTCCACCTACATCAAGAGTAGATGTGACCTTTGGTACCCAAGTTCTTGAGGGTCCTAAAGAGTTAGTTTTTGGAAACCATGCATATATCTTTCTATCTACTAATCTTCTAATTCTACATTGTGGTGAAATGTGTCCATGTAAACCACAATAAGTACATGTAGCATTCCTATTTACATTAGGAGCATGCTGATGATGTCTATAAGCAGAGTAATGAGGAGAAGTGTGATGATATGTAGATTCAGCATGGTGATGATGACTATGTGGAGTGGCATGGTGATATTGTCTATATGGTATGGCATGATAATATTGTCTATATGGCATAACATGATGATTTCTATATGTAGAGTGATGTTGATTGTGTCTTTGTGCAACATGGTGATGATTGTATCTATGTATAGCATGATGATTTTGTGACATATGATGATTATTTCTACGTGCATGTGGTTTGTGTCCTTTGTGAAAGTGTGTGTACATGTAAGCATGATTATGAGCAGCATGAGGATGACGTGGTTGACTAGTATGAGTGGTGTCATGCTTTGTGTGTGTCTCATGTGATTGGGTTTGAGGTTGAGCAACCTGTTTTCCCAATTTAGTCTCTATTTTCTTAGAGACAGCTTGCAATTCAGAAATCTTAGCATTCAAACCATGCATCTTAGTAATAGAAATCTTGTGTCTACTCTTTTCTTCTGCAAGCTCCGTGTTGAGTGTTGTGATTTCTTGTGTTTGTTGTTCAATGCGTGCCTCGGCATCATGTAAGCTTATTTTAAGCTTAGATACCTCATCAGTGACATCCGTGGGTGTAGTGTCTCTAATGTTATCAAGTAATAGAGAAAGTCTTTGTATTTTGACTTCATGACTTTTGATTTTGTCCTTGGCATGTTTGTATTTACCAATGACCTTTTTGTGATCACTAAGTAAATCGGTGAAAGCATCGCCAAGTTCATCAAAAGTGAAGTCGTCAAGAGTTTCGTTTGATACCTTGTCGGACGTCGCCATTAGGCACACATTAGCCGTATCTTGAGGAGAGTTCTTTTCTTCCTCGGAGTCACTAGCTTCACTTTCATGCCAAATGCTTGTGTTGGCGTATTTCTTTGAGGAGGTCTTCTTGTATGGCTTCTCATAGCGGTTGCTCTTCTTCAAGAATGGACAGTCTTTTCGGACGTGTCCAGTCTTCTTGCAACCGTAGCAGGTTGGCTCTTCTTTTCCATCTTCTTGTGGTTCCTTCTTTTTTCGATTGAAGCGAAGGAATCTTTTGAAGTTGCGGACCATGAGAGCTTGATCATCATCTTCTGAGTTATCGTCATCCGTCTCTTCGGGTTCAGCCCTCCGTCGGTGAGCTTTGAGTGCGATCTCCTTAGCCTTAGGAGCAGGCTCTTCGAAGTCCTTGAGGTCAAGCTCATGAGTCATTAGCTTTCCCATCAAGGTCTCCATGGACATGGTTGTGAGATCATTTTCTTCTATGATGGCTGTCACCTTAGGGTTCCAAATTTTTGGTAGCCCCCTAAGTAGCTTGCGAATCTTCTCGTGATTAGAATATTGCTTGCCGAGCGAAGACAGGGGGTTGATGATGTCGAGGAATCTTGTGAACATTTGCGTGATCGTCTCGTTTGGTTTCATCTTGAAAGCCTCGTATTCTTGAGTGAGACGGCTTATCTTGGATTCCTTGACTTGGCTGGTTCCTTCATGCGTCACTTCTAGAAGTCTCCATACTTCGTGAGATGTGGTGCATGTAGATACCCTGTTGAACTCATTCCTGTATATAGCACAGAATAAGCTCTCGCGTCTAGACTTACCTGTTTCTTCTCTTCGTCAGAATATTTGTCATGTGGTTTCTCAACGAGATCACCATTGACAACTATCCTTGCGGGCTTTTTGTAACCGTCAGTGACGATAGTCCACAGGTCAAAGTCTAGCGACTTGAGATAAAAGCTCATCCTTGTTTTCCAATACGTGTAGTTAGTTCCATCAAATAGGGGAGGCCTATGAGTGGACTGTCCTTCACCATGATTGGAAATCAAGGATTGTGTGGTTGCCATGGATCAGCTCTAGAATATAAGTCCTTGTAAAGAGAACAGAGCTCTGATACCAATTGAAGAACAGATGGCAACTCTAGATGGGGGGTAAATAGAGTTATAGCAGTAATAGCCAATTAAAAAATCAACTCTTTTACAATCTAAAATTAATCAGAGTAAATACGGAAAATAAATAAGGAGCAAGAGAGCATACGCAAATACAGCCGATTTTAACCTGGTTTCCCTCGTGGAGGACTAGTCCAAGCCTGAGAACTCTAGCTCAGGATTAAATCCACTATTTGTGAAATAGTAGTTACACCCCGTGCCTTTTCTTCAGAAGAGCACGTCAACTTCTTACAATGGATCGCAGTGGCGATGCTTGGGATTTTCCAAGCTACTTCTTGAACTCTTGCACAAGACTCCTAACTGAGAGATGCTGAGCACTCGAGACTTAGGAAACTTGTGGCTAGTAGATGAAGAAGGGTATGGCTTATATTGAGCTTAAGAGAGAAGAGAGAGAAGATTGGATGATTGAAAATGAGAGAATTCTTGGCCTATTTATAGGGTTTTAACAGGCAGAATTCGGCCAGAATTCTGGTAGGAATTTTCAAATATTTGGCCGTTGGACAACTAGCAACCAGCCAGCCCTAAAAATTAGGGTGCTAATTTTTAGGGGACAGTTTGGCCCGAACTCTGTGTGGAGGCAGAGTTCGGCCCGAACTCTGTCTCCAGAGCACAGAATGGGTCCAAGGGTCCAGTGGGCTGATTTTGGATGTGGAGCTTTATGGATTTGGATAGGTTTATGGGTTGAGTCTCAAGAGCCCAGCATAACTCAGCTTACAATCATTCTAGACTCAATAAAATATAAAAGTACAGACTCGAAGAACGACTCGCATCTACAAAAATGAGTTGTCGTCTGACGGGAGCTGGATATAGTCGTCGTGTGTCGTATTGAATTATCACAAGTATTATTTAGTCAATGTTATCAATATTTGGTTGACTGTAACTTTGTGTCAACACCATATAGTACCAATCCGTGATAACAATCGTGTCAGCATCAAGTATAGTAATCTAGAGCAAGAATGTAAATCCAGACAAGTATGAAATAGTCAGAGAATGTACTCGCCTGATCTCCTGAATGTCCGAAAGAAAATTACTGCCTGAGGAGTGGTGTCTGCCTCCTATCAGAACAGTACAAGTCACTACATGTCTAAAATGATAATAAGATGCATTACAATGCATTCTATATGAATCTAGGTAAATCTAGGTCAAACCTAAGTCATACTAGGTTATACTGGACCATACTAGATCATACCAGGTCACTGAGAGTCAATCCAAGTCAAACTAGGTCAAACGGGGTCAAAGGTTGACTTACAGTTAACTTTTGGTCAACTCGTCAACCCTGGTCAACTCTGGTCAACTCTGGTTTAGTTTTGGTCAAATCTAGTCGCTTAAAGGCTAAGTTTGACTCTCGGTTGACTTTTGTTGACTTTTGGTCAAAATGGTCAACCGAAGTCAAAACTAGTCTAGGAGCACTATATTTGATCATTACCAACCAAGGGAACCAAGTTCTAACCATATCTTAGACTCTAAACTCAAATACCTTAGTTCTAGGTATTATCTACATTACCCTTACCAAGGTAATCCCGATTACCTTGCCCAATACAAAGGAAACCCCGCTAATTCTCAAGATACTAGCCTAGGCTCCCTAGGGTAGTTAGATACTATCCTATCTAAGGGTTACCTACCAGGATACATAGGTTTCCTAGATATCTAACCTATCTTAGAACACATGTGGTCATTTACCCATTACCTTACCTTTACCCTTGTACCATTCTCACATTTACCCAAACACTCACATACACACCAACTCACTCGCTCTCTCACTCACACATGGTCACATATAGGCTCTACCTATAGGTTCACAATAGGCTAACACCTATAGGCTACTAGCTAACTTCTATAGGCTCACACACACACACACAAGCTCTAAACTCACACACACATAGGCTTATAGGTTCACACATATATATATACATATATGGACATGTAGTGGACTGACTTGGGCTGTGAAAGGGGGTAAATATGGACTGATATTGGCTGTCTATTTGGACTGATATTGGAGGCTGGATATAGGGCAGGGAATGGACAGGTTTGGGGCTAAGTGTGGGCCTGGATTTGGGATTAGTAAGGGCTGTTTTGGGACAGCCACTTAGTGGCTGGGTTAGGACTGAACCAAGGGCAATTATGGGCATGTTATGGGGGCCAATATGTGGGCTGATATTAGGCTGGATTGGGGACTGCATTTGGGCTGAATTGGAGTTGAAATATGGGACTGATTTGGTGGCTATGGAGACTGAAATAGAGGGGCTGATATGTAGGGTGTTTAAGGACTGAAATGTGGACTGGTATGGACTGTTTGGACTGTGTTTGGGATGTATCAAAGGGGATTAGATGGGGCATGTTAGGACTGATTTTGGGGACTGCACTTGCTGTTGTTTAGGTGTTTGTATGGACTGGAATGAAGGGCATTTAGTGACAGCCAACATTGGGACAGCAAAGGGCTAACCTGGGACATACATGGACTGTTATGGAGGACTAAATGGACTGAAGTTTGAGGGTGTTTAGGACTCAAATACCTGTCAATAGGACAGCCAAGATGGGCTATGCTATGGCTGAATGTTAGGGCCAATAGGACTGAATTGGAGGCTAATATGGACAGCTATATGTGGGCTAATAAGGGGACTAAATGGACTGAAATATAGTGGTTTTAGTGGTGGTGTTAAGGCTGAATGTTGGAGCAAACAAGGCTGAACTATGGACATCATATGGGGGTTTGTTGGACTGAAATTGGATTGAAGTTGGGGGCTGTTAACAGGGGGTTTGGGGACTGCTTTAGGTAGACTGATTTTGGGGTAAATGACAGGTTATGGAGAGGCTAATGGGGACAGCAAGCTGCTGTTATTAGCAGCTGTTACAGCTGGGTCTCCTCCCCCCCTCTAATCACTCACTCACACATCTCATTCCCCTCTCAATCTCTCCACTATTTTCCCTCTCAAACTCTCTCACAAACCAACTCTCAAACACCATCTATACCACACATACACATTCAATGTTTCTCTAAACTAACACACACATCCTCACTCAATACTCCTACTTGGCCGACCACTATACTCCATCCAAACACAAAGCCACACACCATATTATATATACATATATATATATAAGCCACCATATATATATACATATATATATATAGAGAGAGAGAGAATGATATATATAAGCCACATATATATATATAGATTAGACAATATAATACAATATGATACTTAGGAAAATACATCCCTAAACACATAGAAAATCTGGAATTAAATATTAAAACAATATTAAACCAATATCTAATAAATCTACATGTGTCCAAATAGAGGTTTTCCCACTAGGACACGATCCTACACATAGGACACCTCTACAAGTGTCCAAATGGACTAGAAATGGACACAAAT
This sequence comes from Iris pallida, assembly GCA_029216955.1. NCBI lineage: Eukaryota > Viridiplantae > Streptophyta > Magnoliopsida > Asparagales > Iridaceae > Iris > Iris pallida. The sequence continues at coordinate 13,015 of JANAVB010001091.1, forward strand.
GGAGACACAACCATGGGGGTCATTCCTATGGGTCAAAAATCATCCTATATGCATGAGAAAATAAAAAGGAGAAGGGATTTATACCTCCCGGTAGATCGAATCGAAGAAAAGCCTTCCCGATGCGACACCGACACGTAGGAATCCCGAATGGACATGAACGAGCTCCGACTCCTCCCAAACTTGGCTAGCTTCCTCCTCGGCTTGAGTAGAGAAGGAAAAAAGAAGGTTGGGTGGAAGAATGAAGGAATTTGGTGGAGGAATTAATGGAAACTCTCTCTAGAAATTTGGGAAAGAACTAGAGAGAGGAAAATGAAGTGGAAAATAACAAAAGTCTCTCTCCTCCCTCTCATGCTAGGGCCGGCCATGTATGGGTTGTTTTGGACCTATTTTGCAATATCTAAAATGCCCTCCCCTAATCTATTCTATTAGTATTAGGAAAATGGTTTAAGTCGAGGCTAAATTAGTCATTCTAATTCTCTATTCTAACCAAACCTTATCCATAATTAATTTATCTTACCACTAACTAAAATAATATCATGTGGGCCATGGCTAACTAATGTGTGGGTCCACTAGAGTCAAAACTACCCCGGGTCCCCGTTTCAAGTCGGATTGAGCTGAAATTCGAACCCGGCTCAAATAACCCCAAAACAATATCATAAATAATAAAATAAATTTCAAAATATTTCGAAAATACAAATGACAAAAATACCCTTGTTTCTGAAAACTGGGGGTGACAAATTTCTCGAAATTAAAACCAAACAATAGTAAAATGTCAAAATCACAAGTCATGATTTTAAAATAGTTTTAAATGATTAAAAATCACCAAAAATTATATCATGATTTAAATATCATTAATAAAAGATTAAAATTACAAAATTTCAAAATTACCCTTATTTAGAAAAATGGGTGTTACACACTCAAACGAAACTTTATAAGCTAAAGAAAAATTGATATCAAACAGGATGCATGTCAAGAAAATAATTTTGAAGTCGAAATATAGAGTTCAAGGACGCGAAACAATATAAAGATGTGGATGAGATCCTAAGGGTCTTTCTATCATATTTGCAGGCTCACGTCGGTACAGTAACGTAACCGAAGTGATTAACGTAGACCTGCATGGACCACCACAAAAATATGTAACGCCCCAGTCCCAAAATACGTATAGGACCAGGATACGGTACATGCCAGCAACACTTCACCAATGGGCCAAATCTCAAAATAAGCCTATTAGCGAAATACTTAAGCTGTAAATCATGATAGTCAACCCAGCAATACAACACTATACAAGTCACAGGTCACAGCTAATCTCATCCACACAAAAATAAGACACGAGATATCAAGTCCATTAAAATGATACTAATAAAGAAATCTGTCCAACATGAAATATGAAAGTAACTGTACGGGTAAGACATCCCAAAACTACAGTAAAAGAAATAAATAATCCGCTACATATCCACTGAAAAGAAAGAAAATAAAATAGCAAGTCTATGAATGAAGAGACAGGTCTCAAGAGAAGTCTTCAGCCACTATCTCGTCCTCCTGCGAAGGTGCGTTACCAGTCTCGACTCCAGGACCATAAACCTCCGGGTAGTCCTCGTCTCTAACTAAGCCTGGAGAGATCACCAGGTCCTCAGAGGACTAGCAAGACACATAATATACATGCCTACTTTGACAGTTTTAACATGCAAGGAAGGATATGAAATAGTACAAGAAATAAAGACTGCAGAGTAGTACAAGAATAAAATATAAGGAAATGGCAGGTCATCGAGAATCGTGCTAATAAACATGACTAAGAATAAATCGGAGTAAACCGCAGCTCAGTGGGGACTCACGGTCCTATAGATCACAGCTCAGTGGGGGCTCACAACCTATAGTAGGTCTCTATCGCAGCTCAGTGGGGGCTCACAACAGAGAGTAGTCAAGTATAGTCATCGTCCATCACAAGGTCCTCGCCTAGAACTACGAGTCAAGTAAAGTCAAGATATCAACAAGTCAAGTCCATCTCAATTATGTCAAAGGTACACGATAGAGGCTAAGCAATACTATCACTAGACATGAACACGATAGAAAATATATGGCTAGTAACAAGAGAAAAGAAAGAGTAATAATCTACGTGCACGTAAAACTAGAAAGTAACCATGATATGAAGCGAAAGAGAAATATGTACCAAGTGAGACACAAAAGAATAGCAGTATAGAATAGCATGTAAGTATTGTAAAGTTTGGCAAGGTGTACTTGCCTGGTGTAGACTCAACACGTCTAAAATAACCTGTCAGATCAAATGTCCACGAAAGCTGAACTCCTGCAACTGTCCTCGGATGCTGAAACAGACATTACCAACATTCCCAGAATAAGCAAAATAGCTAGAATAGCCTACCCATAAGTCCAATTCTGGACACAGGGGTAAAACGGTAATTTCGGATCAAAACGGTATCCGCTGTTGGACCCGCTTGCACCAAAAAGTGTGCCAAAGTCAATGGTCTCTAAAGTTGTCAAACTACATGTCTACGGATTTTTTTATGATACGAACCCAACGGTATGTCCAATTTTGGATTCCGATGAGCCGTGCACAAAATCGCCCGTTGGATCGGACCGTGGGACCCGCAAAACGGCGATCCAATCAACTGTCTCAGAATCGGACCAAACTTGGCATACAGGACCAGAAAAATGATACGGTCCTGTTGGCATAAGTTTCGTCTCGATCTGACAAACGTGCACAAAGTAATTAGAGAATTTCGAAAAGGGTCGATACGGTGATTTTTGACTGATACGCATTAAATTCGTCGCGCACACGCGACCAATTTGAATTCCGTCAAAGTCCACACGTCCACGAAGTCGATACGCACCTTTCGATGCTTTCGGTTCGCGACCACGTCGCCCGGATTGGCGGAACACACGTTGGCTCGGGAGAATTTTAAAGTTTTCGAAAACTGTTTTTAATGATAAATCCTTGATTTTGCAAACTGATTTCTCTTCACATAATTGATAAAAATTGAAAATACAAAATAGGTTAGGAAGCCCTACATGTTGTCTTTAAGTTGGTTCAATTAGATTTTGAAAAATCGATTCGGATTGGGAGATATTGGTCTTCCAACATGTGGTGAAAACTGACATTAAAGAACACGTGTTCTGTAGTTTTTCTTGAATTCGATCTCAGTTTCTCGTCGAAACCAGATTATTCCTTACCAAACTAATTGGTAGGGATCAAAGATGGTTAGGTTAGCTTCTAAACAAATCAAATAGGTCGAGGTTTGGTCGAGTAACGAAGAAGAAATCGAAGTATGAAAAGGGGTACCTGTGATAGTTTACTGCAGCTGCTGTCCCCTATTTTCGCGCGGGTTGGCCGTCTCCGGCGCCTCGTGCGGTGGCGTATGACGGCTGCGGTGGCGCGCCTGGTGTCGAGGAGGGTGCGCGGGGGTCTTCCAAGGTCGAGGGGTAGGTAGAGGTCGGGAGGATGTCGAATAAGTGGGTTTTCTCGAACTTTCGACTGAACATATATATATATATACTTCCGGTTTTTAAAAACCTATTTTAGATTGATTTGAAACCTAAATTCGATTAGGTCTTTGATTGGATTAGAGGAGAATCCAATTTAGATTTGGTTGGAGAAGATTTGAATTAAAAGACCAAGATTTGATCGAGATTGATCAAATCAACAATAAAAAAATCGGTTTACTCTGTTTTTAACAGAGCTTCGATCGGGGAGGGGGGGGGGGATAGTGAACAGTGCTTTTGCACTGTTCACGAATTTCTTTATATATATATTGTTTTTTTTCCTTATAATTCCATATATAAGTATATTTATATAGATAACCATATATACACATATATTCTTAATATGTATAATAAATCAAATCAAAAAAATCTTAATTATATCTATTCCTAGTGTAGGCCTATTTATGGAAATATTTACATATATAGGTATATTCCTTTAACAAGGAAAATACAACCAATAATAAGGATTTTTATTTAATATTAACAAAACACAATAATAATAAAAATAATAATAACAAAAATGAATAAACCAATAATATGTATAGTGTATCATATTACACCATCTTTCTTTGGCCCTAGAAAATCTTACAAATATTCTAAAACACCATCAATATCAATAATACATATAATTTACATATAACAAATATTTAGAAATTATTTGTCAATTCCTAAAAATAAATAAGAAATATTTGTACACACATAAAATATGTCTACATGGTCGTCCTTGGTCTCACTACACGCCCACATAGGCTTGAATTCGGTTTGGGCCCAGTTCAGACTGATTGGGTAAAACCGGGTCATCTAAAAATCAATATATTAAATAATAACTAATTAAATGATTTAAATGAGTCTTTCCACAACTTGGCCGGGTTTTCCTAGTTCGGGCATTACTATGGCTAGACCTCCCCTAGCATGGCTAATACACTAGTCAAGGCTCACTGCTACATCTTCTGTGCCACAATTTCTAGACGTCTTGTGCTCCAAAACTCAACAATGGCTAAGGTCATATTTAATAATAATTCAATAAAAAATACTCATAAATTCCATAAAATCCTATTTAAATCAAATAAATAGTAAAAAAAATTAAAAATTCAGGGGTGTTACAGTCGTCCCAACAGGATGTTGTAGTTGACGTTTACATCCACAATGTAGTAAGTCATTTCGGTCTGGAGATCGCCGATGTGACACTTCAAGCGGATCTTCCCCAGTGGCTCACTCTTACTGGCGTTGAAGTCACTGATGGTAGTGTAAGACGATGTCAGGCGATGCATCAGGATCCCCAACGTCTGAAGTAGAGTTCGGGGGATGATGCTGAAAAAAGACCCAGGGTCAATTTGTATTCGATCCACCTTGATGGCACCGACATACCCTGTGTAATACATGAAGAACAGATGGCAACTCTAGAGGGGGGGGTGAATAGAGTTATAGCAATAATAGCCAATTAAAAAATCAACTCTTTTACAATCTAAAATTAATCAGAGTAAATACGGAAAATAAATAAGGAGCAAGAGAGCATACGCAAACACAGCCGATTTTAACCTGGTTTCCCTCGTGGAGGACTAGTCCAGGCCTGAGAACTCTAGCTCAGGATTAAATCCACTATTTGTGAAATAGTAGTTACACCCCGTGCCTTTTCTTCAGAAGAGCACGTCAACTTCTTACAATGGATCGCAGTGGCGATGCTTGGAATTTTCCAAGCTACTTCTTGAACTCTTGCACAAGACTCCTAACTTAGAGATGCTGAGCACTCGAGACTTAGGAAACTTGTGGCTAGTAGATGAAGAAGGGTATGGCTTATATTGAGCTTAAGAGAGAAGAGAAGAGAAGATTGGATGATTGAAAATGAGAGAATTCTTGGCCTATTTATAGGGTTTTAACAGGCAGAATTCGGCCAGAATTCTGGTAGGAATTTTCAAAAATTTGGCCGTTGGACAACTAGCAACCAGCCAACCCTAAAAATTAGGGTGCTAATTTTTAGGGGATAGAGTTCAGCCTGAACTCTGTGTGGAGGCAGAGTTCGGCCCAAACTCTGTCTCCAGAGCACAGAATGGGTCCAAGGGTCAGTGGGCTGATTTTGGATGTGGAGCTTTATGGATTTGGATAGGTTTATGGGTTGAGTCTCAAGAGCCCAGCATAACTCAGCTTACAATCATTCTAGACTCAATAAAATATAAAAGTACAGACTCGAAAAACGACTCGCATCTGCAAAAAATGAGTTGTCGTCTGGCTTGAGCTGGATGCAGTCGTCGTGTGTCGTATTGAATTATCACAAGTATTATTTAGTCAATGTTATCAATATTTGGTTGACTGTGACTTGTGTCAACAATCTCCCCCATATTGATAAATGACAAAATAATAATTGTATATTCATATTCATACCTGGACACATATAGCTCCCCCATAATTAGTGCCGAGCTTAAGAATAGCTCTCCCATAAACAATGCTGTGAATCTTGTTGGCCTGTTAATAATATTCTTCCAAAAGCACATATAAACCAAATAGAACAGAATATACACATATCTTCCCTTTTTGGCATTTAGCAATATGAGATATATAAATAATAACAGGCAAACACACCAAAAAGAGAAGAAACTGCATATAAACTAAGATAATAACCAAGAGTCATAATAACATAGAAACTGATAATAGTACTGCCAAAGTCTCAAAAGCATAACTCATAATAAGTCTACTACAAATCAAGTACATAAAAGTAACTAAATCAAAATGCATAAACCATAATCTAAGATCCTCAGTAGCATCATCAAAGTAGTCCATATCCATCATCGAGCATGAGAGGGCCCGGCACCGTCCGATGGATCAGAAAAAGAGCGACGTGGGTCCCAAATGCCGCATCCGGATCCATGTAGCGACGAACCCAAGGGTCATTAATATGAAATCCCTCACGATCTGGGTCTTGCTCCATAGGAATGGGCATGGTAGGATGGCGAGACATGGAATACCGAATATCATGCAGCGAGTTACTGATAGCACTCATCTGCAAAGTAGTCCGATAATCCAGCTGAGTCCATCGATCGTCCTCCAAAGTGAAACGATCTCGGAACATGGCCTGAAGAGACTCGAGAGTGGCAGAAGGAGGAGGAGGATCCTGTCCGAGAGGAGGGGCATCTGGCTCATCATCAGAATGCTCAGACACTACTGGTGAGCCAATGGCCGCCTGAAGCCTCCTTGCCTTAGAGAGAAAGGCAGGAGCAGGTAAGAATGGACACTCATCAAGGGGTACATGGAACGCAAAAGATCATAGGAAGGTATAATGCATAAACCAAAGATCTTGGTTTCTTCCTACAGTTGATCATCCAATCCGTGCGTGGAAGGTTAAAGGGAACATGGAAGTGGAGATGGTACAATGTTGAGATCTCAAAATAAGTGACTTCATCGGTAGAACCCGCTTTGGGTAGAATGGTGTTGAAAATGATCCGATGAAGCGCATAGAAATAAGGATTGAGGAATTTTGCCAAAAGCTTACGAGGACGTGTGTTAGGGCTACACAGGTCGTCCTTGAAGCTTTCTAGTGAAATCCCTTCGGGAAAGATAAAGGATCTAGCTTCTACAAGCTTTTTCCAAGAATTTGTCTCTTGAAGTTCAAGATATTCGGCCAATTCAAAATCATCAAAGGAGATATCAATTCCCGCAACTCGTGAATAAATATGAGTGTCATCATGGGTCAAGTTGCAGTAAAACATTTGAATGGCACTACGATAAATGACCGAATTTGAGGTAACGAGTTCATCAAGACAAAGGTCATGAAATAGTGCATATTGTGAGAATATGGTAAAGTTGATAGGGTGTCCCGCAAATACTGGGTGTCCGAAAATCACTAAACCAATCATTTGAGGCGTCTAGTGATACAAAAATTCGGTCGTCGTAAGTGTTTGGATCATTGGGACGAGGAGGATTGAACAACGGATGGATTTGTTGTTCAATGGCCGGTGCAACGGGTGGTGCAATGGGCGGTTCAACGCGTGGAGGAGCATTCGACGAGGATGCTCCCTCTGTCCGAAGTCTCTTTCCGCGGTTGACAAACGAGGAGCCATAACACAATAGATAATAAAAGAGATTGAGATATAGAAAAGTAAGGAATTATACCTCAAACTAGTGATGAACTATGGAAGAGAATTGAAAAATAATCCTTTCCTTGAGTTTGGGGAAGAATGGAGCACAAAAGAGGATAAAGTAGGGTTAGGGTTTTGAGAGAATTGTGTTTGAGAAGGTGAAAAGGTGGTAAGAAGGAAGGAGAGGGAAGAGAAACCGAATATAGGGGAAGGGTTTCTCTTGGTCGGGTCAATTAATGACCATTGGATCATATTTTGATCAACGGCTGGGGCTGTTCCCGGTTCTGGAACAGTCGAGCCGAATTCGGCCCGAACTCTGGTAGGAGCAGAGTTCGGCCGAATTCCAGATCCTGGTCACAGAATAGGAATTAGGCAGAAACAGAAAAATATTGGTTAAGTAATAGACAAACCAATATAAGATATGAGTATAAAGATAGGAAAGACCCAAAAGTAAAAAAGAATAACAGAAAGTGCGTTTGAAGCAGCAATATGAAATTGAAATCATAGTATATCAGCATGTGATAAATGAAAATGAACCATATAATAAACAAGGAATTATATCATAATTCAATATTTTGAAGCTGCCATGGTTAGCTGCAGGGGCCGAATCCAGCTAGCAGTAGTCCTGAGGACTATTGCACCGTGTCGCTTAGGCTTTTACGCCTTGTTGTCAGAATGACCCTTTTAGCTTGTACCCATAGCAAGTTCATCATAATAGAATCAAGATATACTCGATATTTACGCAGGTTTATCTTAATTTACAATGCTTCATCTAAGATTCCAAGTTCACGACAAAGAAAGTTGAAGCGCTCTTCGGATAATGGTTTTGTGAAGAAGTCTGCTAACTGATGATCAGTGTCAATAAATTCTAAGTTAATCGTGCCATTTTGCTGATGATCACGCAAAAAGTGATGACGAATTTCAGTGTGCTTCGTGCGTGAGTGACAAATGGGGTTCTTAGTCAGATTTATAGCACTAGTGTTGTCGCAAAAGATTGGAATATGCATGAAAGATAAATTATAGTCTTCAAGGGTTTACTTCATCTACAGAATTTGTGCACAACAACGCCCAGCTGCGATGTATTCAGCTTCTGTTGTGGATAGTGCAACAGAATTCTGCTTCTTGCTAAACCAAGAGACTAAAGCTTTTCCTAATAAATGACACGTACCGCTCGTACTTTTACGGTCGACCTTGCATCTGGCGAAGTCAGCATCGGAGTAAACAATGAGGTCAAATGATGTTGACTTGGAATACCATAGGCCCACTGTAACTGTACCCTTAAGGTATCAAAAGATACGCTTAACCGCGGTCATGTGTGATTCTTTAGGATTTGCTTGATATCTAGCACACAGGCAAACGCTAAACTAATATCAGGGTGACTTGCAGTAAGATAAAGTAGACTGCCTATCATACCTCGATACTTACGTTGATCTACGGGTTTGCCACTATCATCTGGTTCAAGTTTGGTTGAAGTAGCCATAGGAGTGCTGATTGGTTTGACGTTGTCAAGGTCGAATTTCTTCAGCATGTCCTTTGTATACTTCGACTGACAGATGAAGGTTCCATTTGACATTTGTTTGACTTGTAGCCCAAAAAAGTAGTTGAGCTCCCCCATCATGCTCATCTCAAACTCGGTCTGTATACACTTGGCAAAATTTTGACAAAGGATTTCATCAGTGGAACCAAATATAATATCATCTACATATATTGTACTAAAGAATAGTGTCTTTGAAAGATTTTATGAAAAGTATAGTGTCAATTTTCCCTTTTGAAAAACCTTTCTCAAGCAAGAAATTGCTTAGCCGTTCATACCAAGCTCTAGGGGCTTGTTTGAGGCCATACAGCGCTTTCTTTAGCTTGAACACGTGGAAGGGAAATTTGTGATTTTCAAAGCCAGGGGGTTATTTTACATAAACTTCCTCCTTAATAAAACCATTCAAGAAGCACTTTAACATCCATTTGAAATAATTTGAAATTTTTGAAAATTTGCAAATGCACAAAGCATCCGAATGGATTCTAATCTAGCAACAGGAGCATACGTCTCATCGTAGTCGATACCTTCCTCTTGGTTGTATCCTTGGGCTACTAGACGAGCTTTGTTGCGTGTGACTGAACCATCTTCATTCACTTTGTTTCTAAAAACCCATTTAGTACCAATAATCGAGTGATTAGCCGGTCTAGGAACGAGTTTCCATACTTGGCTCCTCTCGAATTGGTTGAGTTCCTCTTGCATAGCAGAAATCCAAAATTCATCATTGAAAGCTTCTAGAATATTTTTCGGTTCAATTTGTGAAATAAAGGCAAGTGCTAGCATAAAGTCTCTTAATGATGATCAAGTAGTTACTCCACGTGAAACCTCGTCGATTACCAAATTTTCTGGATGTGATGGCTTGAAAGAGAATTTCTTTGGCAAGCTCTCCAGAGAATTTGTTTCGGTTGTGGTGTTCATTGGAGTAGACGTTGATGGCTCAACATCATCATCAAGAGTAGCTGCTGCACTGTTATCTTCATCAAAAGTCACATTTGTAGACTCTTCCACAATTAATGAGCGTTTGTTAAAACTCTATATCCCTTGCTCTTGGCAGCATAGCCAAGGAAAATACCATCGTCAGCTTTGGCATCAAATTTGCCTAAGTTGTCTTTGGTGTTAAGGATAAAACATCTACAGCCAAAAACTCTAAAATAAGAAACATTTAGGGTTCTCCCAAACCAAAGCTCATAGGGTGTTTTCTTCGTAATAGGACGAATAAGCACCCTATTTAAAATGTGGCATGCTGTACTGACAGCTTCAGCCCAAAAGTATTTCGGAAGTAAAAACTTGTTCAACATGACTCTAGCCATATCGCCAAGAGTCCTATTCTTCCGCTCCATAACACCATTTTGTTGAGGAGTTCTTGGACAAGAAAACTCATGATCAAAACCATTGGAATCACAAAACTTTTCAAAATCAGAATTTTCGAACTCGCCTCCATGATCACTTCGGATTCGAGTAATCATGTAGCCTTTTCGTTTTGAACTTTCTTAACAAAAATCTTGAAAACCGAAATAGCATCACTTTTATAAGTAAGAAAGAAAACCCAAGTAAATCTTGAAAAGTCATCAACAATAACAAAGACATAGAGTTTTCCACCAAGACTGGCTACTCTACTAGGGCCAAATAAATTCATATGGAGTAGTTGCAAGGGTCTAGTAGTGCTTACAGAGTTTATGGAATAAAAAGATGACTTGGTTGCCTTATTCAACTCACATTCGGCACATACGGTGTCCTTTTTGAATGTGATGTCGGACAAGCCTCTAACTAGCTTCTTGGTCGATAGCCTGGATATAGTATCCATATTGGCATGACCAAGATGCTGGTGCCATAGTAACCGTTCATCTTTGTGAGTATATAGGCATCTACCTGCATTGTTAGTATCTATAGACAAATAGAAAATATAAATATTATCCTCTCTTACCCCTTCAAAAACAATGTCTCCTGTTGACCTATCATAAATAAGGCATTTGTTTTGTCCAAAGTTAATGTCATATCCATGGTCAGCAAGATGACTGATGCTGAGCAGGTTATGCTTTAACTCGGTCACTAGGCAGACATCCTTTATTACGGGAGAGGGAGGATGACCAATATTACCATTACCTATAATATAACCTTTTAGGTTATTGCCGAAGGATACATATCCTTCTCTCTTCATCGATAGTGATGCGAAAAGATTTGCGTCTCCCGTCATATGCCGCGAGCATCCACTACGAGAATCCACTTACTCTTAGTTGAGAAGGGAAGGTCACCTACATCAAGAGTAGATGTGACCTTTGGTACCCAAGTTCTTGAGGGTCCTGAAGAGTTAGTTTTTGGAAACCATGCATATATCTTTCTATCCACTAATCTTCTAATTCTACATTGTGGTGAAATGTGTCCATGTAACCACAATAAGTACATGTAGCATTCCTATTTATATTAGGAGCATGCTGACGATGTCTATAAGCAGAGTAATGAGGAGAAATGTGATGATATGTAGATTCAGCATGGTGATGATGACTATGTGGAGTGGTATGGTGATATTGTCTATATGGTATAGCATGATGATATTGTCTATATGGCATGACATGATGATTTCTATATGTAGAGTGATGTTGATTGTGTCTTTGTGCAACATGGTGATGATTGTATCTATGTGTAGCATGATGATTTGTGACATATGATGATTATTTCTACGTGCATGTGGTTTGTGTCCTTTGTGAAAGTGTGTGTACATGTAAGCATGATTATGAGCAGCATGAGGATGACGTGGTTGACTAGTATGAGTGGTGTCATGCTTTGTGTGTGTCTCATGTGATTGGGTTTGTGGTTGAGCAACCTGTTTTTCCAATTTAGTCTCTAGTTTCTTAGAGACAGCTTGCAATTCAGTAATCTTAGCATTCAAACCATGCATCTTAGTAATAGAAATCTTGTGTCTACTCTTTTCTTCTGCAAGCTCCGTGTTGAGTGTGTGATTTCTTGTGTTTGTTGTTCAATGCGTGCCTCGGCATCATGTAAGCTTATTTTAAGCTTAGATACCTCATCAGTGATATCCGTGGGTGTAGTGTCTCTAATGTTATCAAGTAATAGAGAAAGTCTTTGTATTTCGACTTCATGACTTTTGATTTTGTCCTTGGCATGTTTGTATTTACCAATGACCTTTTTGTGATCACTAAGTAAATCGGTGAAAGCATCGCCAAGTTCATCAAAAGTGAAGTCGTCAAGAGTTTCGTTTGATACCTTGTCGGACGTTGCCATTAGGCACACATTAGCCGTATCTTGAGGAGAGTTCTTTTCTTCCTCGGAGTCACTAGCTTCACTTTCATGCCAAATGCTTGTGTTGGCGTATTTCTTTGAGGAGGTCTTCTTGTATGGCTTCTCATAGCGGTTGCTCTTCTTCAAGAATGGACAGTCTTTTCGGACGTGTCCAGTCTTCTTGCAACCGTAGCAGGTTGGCTCTTCTTCTCCATCTTCTTGTGGTTCTTTCTTTCTTCGATTAAAGCGAAGGAATCTCTTGAAGTTGCGGACCACGAGAGCTTGATCATCATCTTCTGAGTTGTTGTCATCCGTCTCTTCGGGTTCAGCCCTTCGTCGGTGAGCTTTGAGTGCGATCTCCTTAGCCTTAGGAGCAGGCTCTTCGAAGTCCTTGAGGTCAAGCTCATTAGTCATTAGCTTTCCCATCAAGGTCTCTATGGACATGGTTGTGAGATCATTTCCTTCTATGATGGCTGTCACCTTAGGGTTCCAAATTTTTTGTAGCCCCCGAAGTAGCTTGCGAATCTTCTCGTGATTTGAATATTGCTTGCCAAGCGAAGACAGGGGGTTTATGATGTCGAGGAATCTTGTGAACATTTGTGTGATCGTCTCGTTTGGCTTCATCTTGAAAGCCTCGTATTCTTGAGTGAGACGGCTTATCTTTGATTCTTTGACTTGGGTGGTTCCTTCATGCGTCACTTCTAGAAGTTTCCATACTTCGTGAGATGTGGTGCATGTAGATACCCTGTTGAACTCATTCCTGTCTATAGCACAGAATAAAGCATTAATAGCTCTCGCATCTAGACTTGCATGTTTCTTCTCCTCGTCAGAATATTTGTCATATGATTTCTCAACGAGATCACCATTGACAACTATTCTGGCAGGCTTTTTGTAACCGTCAGTGACGATAGTCCACAGGTCAAAGTCTAGCGACTTGAGATAAAGCTCATCCTTGTTTTCCAATACGTGTAGTTAGTTCCATCAAATATGGGAGGCCTATGAGTGGACTGTCCTTCACCGTGATTGGAAATTAAGGATTGTGTGGTTGCCATGGATCAGCTCTAGGATGTAAGTCCTTGTAAAGAGAACAGAGCTCTGATACCAATTGAAGAACAGATGGCAACTCTAGAGGGGGGTGAATAGAGTTATAGCAATAATAGCCAATTAAAAATTAACTCTTTCACAATCTAAAATTAATCAGAGTAAATGCGGAAAATAAATAAGGAGCAAGAGAGCATACGCAAACACAGCCGATTTTAACCTGGTTTCCCTCGTGGAGGACTAGTCCAGGCCTGAGAACTCTAGCTCAGGATTAAATCCACTATTTGTGAAATAGTAGTTACACCCCGTGCCTTTTCTTCAGAAGAGCACGTCAACTTCTTACAATGGATCGCAGTGGCGATGCTTGGAATTTTCCAAGCTACTTCTTGAACTCTTGCACAAGACTCCTAACTGAGAGATGCTGAGCACTCGAGACTTAGGAAACTTGTGGCTAGTAGATGAAGAAGGGTATGGCTTATATTGAGCTTAAGAGAGAAGAGAAGAGAAGATTGGATGATTAAAAATGAGAGAATTCTTGGCCTATTTATAGGGTTTTAACAGGCAGAATTCGGCCAGAATTCTGGTAGGAATTTTCAAAAATTTGGCCGTTGGACAACTAGCAACCAGCCAACCCTAAAAATTAGGGTACTGATTTTTAGGGGACAGAGTTCGGCCCGAACTCTGTGTGGAGGCAGAGTTCGGCCCGAACTCTGTATCCAAAGCACAGAATGGGTCCAAGGGTCAGTGGGCTAATTTTGGATTTGGAGCTTTATGGATTTGGATAGGTTTATGGGTTGAGTCTCAAGAGCCCAGCATAACTCAGCTTACAATTATTCTAGACTCAATAAAATATAAAAGTACAGACTCGAAAAATGACTCGCATCTGCAAAAAATGAGTTGTCGTCTGGCTTGAGCTGGATGTAGTCGTCGTGTGTCGTATTGAATTATCACAAGTATTATTTAGTCAATGTTATCAATATTTGGTTGACTGTGACTTTGTGTCAACAATACAGGGGTCTGTTGTGCCTGTTGTTCTTGACCAGCATATCATGTTGAGTAAATGTGATGTTGGGGACGATCTTCCCCATATTATGGTAGTACGGACATATTGTAGGATCGTCGTCGGACTGCTTGACCTGACTGATGAAAGACTCGGCGTCCTTCAGGGCTTCGCAGAAAGCCTCCCGAGTGTCTTTGGATAGGCGGAGGAGCTCAAATAGGAAAAGCCGTGCTGGAGTACTGGCCAGTTGTGCCAGTATGTCGAAGTTATGGGGCTTGGCTAACCCCGGAGTATTATCTTTTCGAAGAGGCATGTCGAAGCGGGCCTCCTTCTGCTTTTGTTTATCAGCTGTTGGAGGTTGGGATGAACCTTCTCCTTGGATAGTTGTGGTGATGATAGGAGGCGTCACTTCGGAAGGAGCCTCCTCTGGTTGGGCGTTCTGCTGTGAACGCGTTTGTATGGGCAGTGCTTCTTCAAGGGAGGAAGTCACCATTCGGCAAGACTTGGTCTTCTTGCCTTTGCTTTTGGAGGTAGAGGTTACCCCCGGTTGAGTCAGCTCTGGAACGAGATCCGGGTGAACCCACATGATCTCTCCCTTGGATGTTGTGAGTGGTGTGATCCCACCCACATTGTCACGGCTTGGTGGAAGGTTGACTACTTCTATTGTCGCCTTTGGGATGGGGACGACGCCATCTTGAGCCGTGGTAGGCGGTAAGGTACCGAACTGGAGCGACACCACATTGGCCGAGATTGTCTTCTCCTCGTAATCGACTGAGATGACATTCGCATTGATCATGCGATGTATGTAGTCTTTGAGGATATAGCAGTCTTTAGTTGGATGTCCAACGAACCGATGGTAGTGACAATACCTCGGGTCGCCAACTCTGCCTACTTCGTCAGGACGCTTGGAATCAGGCAACTTGATTTTGTCGCTCTGCTTTAGCATCTCAAAGAGCTGTAGGGTATCCTCATCGTGGAAGGAGTACACCATCTTTGGTCATGGTACGGTAGGAGGCCTCTGGGCAGGACCCTGCGTGATATTAGATGCACTGACAGTCAACGCCTGCTTCCCTTTCGCTTCGCGGCTGCTACTGCGGGTCGTAGGTCGTTTCCCTTTGTCGTCAAAGGTGGGAAAGTTAACCCCCAGAAGGCGAGTGTTACGCGCCTTCTTCTCAGCAGCTTCGGCTTCAATGATCAACGAACTCCAATCGGGCGGGGGAGTAGAGTTGAGCCAGAGCTTGGTCGCGGGGATCATTTTCATGCTGCATGAGTCGATGAGTGCATGTTCCGGCATGCCTGGAGGCAAATTTAGGCATGCTTATCAGAAATGCTCGATGAATTCTCGACAGTCTCCATCTCAGTCTGTCGCACTTCTATTAGAGACGACACGGTCATGTCTCTCCTTCCGTCGTAGAACCGATCGAGGAAGAGGCGTGTCAAATCATCGAAGAATAATATGGAGCTGTCAGGGAGACTGTAGTACCAGTCATAGGTGACTCCCTTCAGAGCCCCGACAAACAGGCTCATGAGTAGGGCATCTTCCTTTGGGGGATGTCCCGTCTGAGACTAGAAGTAGGTCAAGTACCGACGAGGAGAATCCTTCCCGTCGTATGGCGTCAGTATATGTGGTTTATACTTGGGAGAATAAACCACCTTGTTCCACTCAAGAGGGTAGGATTGAGGAAGCCCCAACTTTTGACGTTCTTTCTGCCTGTTTTGGGCCTCGAAGCGTTCACGTAGGTCTCTGATCATCTCGGCCAAGTCTTCTGTCGAGCTGGGAGTAGGTAAAGACGGTACGGCCTGAAACTGTATATTGGAAGGAGCTGATGTTCGCGGTGCGGTGTGGTGTTCCTCCCCTTAAGATACCCGTTGAGGGGGTATACTTAATTCTCCGTTGGCCCTTGGATCTGGGCTGGTGGAGACAGGTGCCTTTGTCAGAGTGGTTCGAATGTCGAACACCGCCTGGATCAGGATCTGCATGGAGGCAGAAAGAGTTTTAAGACTCCCCTCAAGGGTGTCTATGCGCTGTACAATGTCCAGCACTAGAGCGTCTGATTCTCCTTCATCACTACCCCTGCCATGTAAGCTATCATGACATGGGTGAAAGTGGATGGATTGGTCGAGGCTTCGCTTTTGACCTTGTTTTCCTGTGGAGGGGCTTCTTCTTCTGAGGCCTCATGTTGGCTAGCCCCAGCTACGTCAGGGTCGGTTTGTCGAAGCGCTTCTTCATCTTCGAGGGGAGGGTTGTCAGAGGCTTGACTACCCCCAGTTGTGGCTTCTGTCAGGGCCTTGATCCTTGCTCGGGTGCATTCGCAAACCCTGGGGACGGGACCACTGTTTTGCTCTTCCTCAGCTGAGTCTTGGATGCAGAGGTTGAGGAGTTGGTGGTTGTCTTTCTTACGAATGAGTAGGAATTGGAGACAATATGACAGGAAGCGATCTTGGGCTCCGCTTCGTCTTTAATTGGCACTTTCTTTTCGAGGCGACGTCGAATAGGTGCCGTAGATTGTAGTCGCTGAAACACGGACTGCCTCTGTAGTGGAGTCACTGTTTTGCAATAACAACAGTTGATGGTGACCATAGCACAGGTGTACCCTACGAGGGGCACATTGTACTTATTGGTCAGCTCTTCTGATCTGTGTTTGTGACTGATCACATTACGCAAATATCGACGGTGCATCTGCCAATGTGTCGCATCCTCTTTGGCCCGCCTACTGAGTTCTTCGAGGCGTAAATGGCTGCTTTGATTTAGCCGAATATGAGAAGATGATTCATTGGCATTAATGTAAATTTATTGTACTGAATTCGGAGAGACTGACACTTGGCGCATGGGTTTGATCTTTCCGGCCTATAAATAGCAGTGTGAAGAGTAGTTTGTTTCTCGTTTCACTTTTCTTCCCGAATGGAGATGAACTCGGTCGATCCTCCTCATTGGCGAGACGTTGCATTGTGGGTTGCCGATCTCCTCATTCGAAGAAGCTTTGACAATAAACTAATTCATAAGAGTGAGATGTGTAGAGTTGATATGTTCAAACCCATTGCTGGCAGTATTCTACGAGACGACATTGAGTGTTAAGTTGAATACATGGTTTGGGTTTGATGTGCCCAAGCCTCATTGTGATGGAAGAGCCTCAGGCTGGCAGATGCACATGTACGTTGATGATGAAGTGATTCGCTCTGACGGGGTGGAGTGATGCGCTGGCAGAGCAATGCGCCAGGTTGAGATGATGTGCCTAGCTGAGACATCAGAGTGATGTGCCTAGTTGAGTGTAGGCTGTTACAAAGTCTTCAATTGGCATCATGTTTTCGAGATGATGCCGGACATGTGCAGCAGGTTGCAGTCGCTGGAACACAGACTGCCTTGGTAGTGGGGCCACTATTTTGCGACTGTTTGCAAAAACAAAAGTTGATCTTTATTTCAACAAACTTTGTAAAGAAGATTACAAGAATTCTGGGAAAGTACAACTATAGGAATCCGATCTGAATGACGATCGCTTTATCCCTTGGACGATATGAACTTTGAAGACGGTAGCCTCTGAAGATTGCAGCAGCACTTTGGCAAGAACTCCTGATCTCTGGTGATGATTTCTGATATATATGTATGTGTTCCCCTCTAGGAAGGACTTGAAACTCTATTTATAGAGTTCTAGAAATAACTACTTTTTAGTTATTCTGGACTGCGCAAGATGGATTGCACATGCGTTGGATTGCGCAGGCAATGAACTGCACAGGCAGCTACTCGATCGTGGACCATCTGTATGTGACGCGTGGCATTATTTGATTGAAATGCGCTTGATTGTGTACAGACGGTTGCCACATGGTGAGTAATTAATGGCATGAAGGCCACGTGTATATTGTCAGTTGTCTTGATGAAGTGCGCCACCTGAATTGCGCTGGCTTCGGATTGTGCTGGGCTGGACCGCGCTGGGATAGATTGCGCTGCAGAGAGTCTGGCCGATTGCGCTGCATATACAGCTGTCCTCGAGCGCTGTGCTGCACGATAAATGAACAGTTTCCTCGTTCTCCGTGCTGTCAGTTGTCAGAAGATCTGATTCTCTGTCAGGTAATGATGACGAGGCCACGTCAGCTCGCGCACTTGGATGAGTGCGCAGTTCATCCTGCACAATCGAATTGTTGCGTAATCTGTCTTCTGCGCAGTTCATTTGAAGGACGCATAATTTAATTTTTATGACGTCTTTGATGGGTGCAACTTGATTTTTAGGACCTACAAGACCCCCTTCAAAGTTTTCGAAGTTTGAAAATAGTCAAAACTTCGAAATACTTTGAATTTTGATTTTTAAATCAAGTTGCGCATATGTGACCTGTCTGCACAATCAGAGGAATTAGTCTCTGTTTATTCGGCGCAATCTGGGGAGTTTGTTTATTTTGGAAAACTATAAATAGTTCTCAGTTCTCTCTCTACCATTCTTTACTTGCTTTCAAACTTTCAAAAGAGAAAACTTCCCGAGCTTTCCTGACTCTTCTTTTCTTCCCGTCGATCTCAATGGCTCCAAAGCGCTCCGTCGTCGAGAAAGGCAAGGCCCCCGTCGAGTCTTCGACTCGGGCTGTGCCGCGCCCTTCTCGACATGAAGTTGCTCATCCAGCACTGCAAGGTAGTAAACCAGATCGAAAGACCCTTTTTAGGGTTCTTTAACACTGTTGATCATTCGAACCTGTCTCTTTTTAGAGATTTGGTCATACTGCGCCGCCCTGTTTAGGGTTTCAGTTGCAAAAACCCAACAGTTTTTATTTTTATGAAGACTATTTTCTTGCGCAATCGGTTAGAACGCGCTGACAAAAGTCAGCGCAGTCTGCTGATTTGCGCAAGGCTGTCCAGCACAAACTGATGCTTTGTGCAAGTTATTCAGCACAATCTGATGACTTGCGCAAGAGGATGTGTTGGCGTAACTGGACAGTTTGCGCATAGAAGCTATTGTTGCGCAATCTGATGCTTGCACAATCTGATGCTTGCGTAATTTGCTGACAGAATCTTTGATTTTACTTGTACTGACTATTTTTTCTGTTTGATGCAGTTAACATCAGAGAGGACCCTGAGTATGAAATATTTGCAGGGTCCCTTGCTGAGCCGGAATTTAAAGAAGATTTGTCCCATGTGCTCTTTCCACAATATGCTCTGCCATCCTCCCGCCAAGCTATCTTGGTAGCTCAGGACAATGCGACTTTGTTAAGTTTGATGAATGGGCAGCCCCTACAGTCTGCGGATGCCATTACCCACAAGAAACATGTTCTTATTTGGCGAAGCCATTGACAAGAGTTCTCAGCCAAGACCCCGTGTTGAGCAGAGACTCTTCCAAAGAAAGGAGAAACTAATCCTGTTACCGGACATTGCTAGATGCCTCCCTCTAGCCCGTTATGCCCATGCAAGCCATCCTAGGAGGATGGACTGGGATATTACTCCCTCCAATAGGCAAGGACAGGAAAGATCTATGTAAAGAAACGCCCAAACACAGAGACATGTTCTATAGCTCCTCTGAGCGACATAGCACTTTACTCAGAGGGTTGAAGCCAGGCTGTATCCCTCCAGAGAACTCTTCTTTGCTGCTGCCGGTGAGGACACCAATCTTTGCTAATGAATACGCAAAGGCTGAGGGCAGATACCCGGATCAAGACATCCGGCTGACCGATCTGGTGAACCCAGACAACAGAAGGTGGAACTGCATAGCCAACTGGATATTGGCTCAGTTCGAAGACAAGCTTAAAGAGATCGAGCTATATCATGCGGTATATGCTACTGTGTATGGATTCCTCCCAAACCCTCATCTGTTTCTGGCCTTGGCAGAGAGGTACAATTATAGAACAGGAACATTCATGACACCCTGCGGGAAGATTGGATTAGCCCTCCATGAGATGAAGTACATCTCGTGCCTACCAACGGAAGACTTCCCTTATGAGGAGTATGTTCCCACAAACGACGAGTTAGACAGACTACGTCGAGAAAATGCAGAGATGGTGGCTGTTTTCGATGAACTATTGTGCCATTACAACATATGCTTCCTGTACTATAAGAGCGGCTCTTCCGGCACCTGTTATTCATCAAAATGGTTACCTTATCTTTTTCTTAATCATATTATTGAGAAAAAGACTAAGGATTATGACACATGCAACCCGACTTTCTTCCAATACCTCAGCCACAGCGAAGTAATACTGGTGGAAGAGAATAAGAAAATGGATATCAAAGTTAATGATGAACATCAATACCCTCCACTCAAGACAGGAGATTTTGTCGAGAGTTTTATAAGAATGGGCTACAGGCCCATGTCAAGAGAAGCCCAGCTGGCGAATTTTCTGACATACTGGCTCCGTCGATTCGTCATACCCGGAGCAAGTGCCGTGGACCGCTTCCACCGCGGCGTACTTTTTGCTGCTGTCCGGTTAGTCTTCGGCTACCGGATGGATTTGCTGACACGATGACCTGTAGAGTAAATGCAGGTCTTCGTCTTTATGTTGACTCCATGATCAAATGGAAGGGTGAGAAGGGGAACTTCCCTCGACTAGAGTTGCCTTACACCTATTTATTCGGGTGGTTGCTTCTGCACCACCCGTCATTGATGAATCCCGACATGGGAGCAGTCAGCGGCAGCTTTCTGCGAAGATTCTCCCGGAGTAAGTGGGTATACACTAGTCTGAAGGACTACAGACATATATGAACCTTGGAAAGGGATGGAATTTTTACTGCGTTGCCCCTCCAGCCGGTTACGAACATATGTCGACAAATTTAGTTGACCTTGGAAGACAGCCGTTGGGTCGGGCAGCATTTGACTGGCTGAGGACGATCAGACCGTCCCACTTGGTATATAGATTTGAAGAGGAGTGTTATCTGGAACCATATCTGCCAAGCGGGGCAATCCTTCGCTCGTCAATTTGGTTACGACCAGTTCCATGTAGGTAACGCTATAACTTGTCTACAAGGAAAGGGGTATCTGATTGATGGTGCCAGAGCATGGGCCTACTACAACGTTCGAGACACAAGGACAGTGTTCTCGATGCCAACCAAGAATGATCATGGCCCTAGAATGTTATATACATATTCACTGTTTTACACAGCTGCAAATACTTTTGCCGAGAACTTTAATCTGGTAGATAGCTTCGCGACGGCGACGCGTTTGAAGAAAGGAGCGACTGCTATGCTAGCTCCAGGAAATGATGAACAACATGAACCAGTGGATGATCCCTTGGAAGCCTCAAGGGAGGCTAACTTCCGTGAGGAGGTTAATGAACCACTGAGAATTTTTTTGAAAGTTGTTAAGTCTCCGGCCAGGGAGAGGAAAAGAAGGATTAATGAGCCTTCCTCCCCGGTTGCCAAGAAGAAACTCCTCTTAGACCCGTCAGAGAAAGTCACTACCAGGTCGCAGTCTCGGCAACTGGCCGAGTCGACCCGAGAAGAAGCGACCACACCGACTTCTCTTCCACAGCGGGTTGATGTGGTAAATGTTGAGAGTCCAGAGAGACCTCTTCATCGAAAGAAACTAGCTTTTAAGAAAGGAAAGAAGGTGATCCTGTCCTCGGTGGTGGCCAGTACTGCTGCTGGAATTATTATGTCACCTCCTACTCCTGTCTCTGAGTCTAGGCCTGAAACTCCTAGTCCAGAACAGAGGGACGAGACTGATCAGAGAGAGGAGGCTGCAGAGCCTAGGGAGGATATTGTAGAGGAGGAGCATGAAGCTCTACGATCTTCTTCACCGGCGGTAGAAACTACTCAGAATCCTGTTACACCAGGAACAATCCGCGAAGAGGAGGATCGTTTAATGATTGACGCATTAAATGATTGTGACTTCGGTCTACAAGATGATGTTGATCATACCGCTGCAACTGCCAGCGAGGAAGCACC
The DNA here is from genome assembly GCA_029216955.1 of Iris pallida. NCBI lineage: Eukaryota > Viridiplantae > Streptophyta > Magnoliopsida > Asparagales > Iridaceae > Iris > Iris pallida. The sequence continues at coordinate 35,238 of JANAVB010001091.1, forward strand.
TGAGGATAGCATGAGTACTGAAGATACATCAATAAAGGTTATTGATGATACTTTCAATCAAGAAGAGGACATCGATGTCCATAAATCTCCTGAAGCTGTTGAAGACACACTAGCTCCTGAAAAGGATGTTGAGGTGGATGTGTCTCCTGAAAAGAATGTGGCAAGGAAGTAGCGCTGGAGAAAGCTACTACCGCTGATCCCAAGGTATTAAATAAAATTATCATTCTTCTTTTCATAGATTAATGGCTGACATCTCTATTTTTGACCCATGTAGAAATCGAATCATCTCCGGTTCCTCCTTGCACTGATATAGTACCGATAACGGTTATCGCTAGCGGCAGCCGACATCTGTCGGGCGGTTCTGAGGCCGGAAGTAGCCAGGCAGTAATGTCTGAGGCTACCTCTGCTAGACTGGAATCTGTACCAACAGACGAAAGGCTTATTGCTGGGGCGAGTCATGGTAAGATTGCCTTTGAACTTTTGATCCTTTTTAATTAATTGTTAATGACAACAACAATCAATGATAGGTTCATTTGTCCTTGCAGAAGAACAACCGGGAGGAGCGACCTGTTCTACTTTAGCTCCTTTGTTTAAAGAACCCTCTATTCAAGTGCAAGAATGTTCATCTGCACAGGCACATGCTGCTTCATCATCAACGGGAGTAGCTGCTACCCCTGGTGCTTTGGCAACTAACCAATTTATCATTAGTTCTTTCAGCAACCTGTTCTTTAATACATTGGGACCCCTAGTAGATAGGGTACTAGAGAAAGAAGTTGTTGATTTCACTACTGTTAGAAGCCCAACTTCTCATTTGATAAATGCCATCCGAGGTCAAGGAGATGAAGCTCAAGCTGTTTTTCTTGAGCACATACTAGATGAGCTAGAAGCATCGATTAAGATCTACAAAGATCTTAATCGAGGGGAAGTAGAATCCTTAGTACAAGCTGAATTTGAAAGGATGTCTCAAGAAGTTGCCATTGAGAAGGCTAATTTCCAGACTTTCATAGACACTTATACTGCCAAGGCTTCAGAATATGATTCTCAAATGGAGATAGCCACCTCTGCTGCTGGAGAGAAGGAGGAAAAAGTTACTGAGTTGAAAGCGAAATCTGTTCGTCTTCAAGAGGAGATTGCCCGTCTCCAAGAAGAGTTGAAACTGGTACAGTATACTCTAGAAGATGAAGTCACACAGCATCAAGCTGCCACTCAGCAACTGGACATTCTGACTCAGGAACGAAATGAATATATCACGACTCATCAGGCTGAAATCTCCCGCCGCTTAGTGACCTTACCGACTTTTAATGAAAAGTCTGGAATGGAGGAAGCCAGGAGGCGAGTGATAGAATCCCGTGAGGAGCGATTGAAATCTTTAAAGCAGCAGATGGTTAACTTGATGACACCACCGACCGAATAGAAAGATTTTCTGTATCTTCTTGTTTTGTAATATGTATCTTTGTAATGTCTTTCATCTTTGATCAATAAAAAGATATTTTTTGTGGCTCTATTATTTGTCTCATATCTTATTAAGATATAAAAATAGCGATAAAAAATAATTCAGAGGTGCAAGACATGATATATTTCTTGATTCTGGAAAATAATCATATTCAATAATATCTGCTCAGAGGTAATATGGACGTGGCAAATATAATTTATCGAATATCATTATTTCAATAGACACTTAATCAAAGATAACAAGTTGCTGATATGAACAAAATAGATGATTGAACGAAACAAATGAACGAAATGAATCGTCGGGATGAATGTGACGAACGGGTGAACCGTCAAATGAATTAAATGAACGGATGAACCGTCAAATGAATGTAATGAACGGGTAAACCGTCGGATGATGAACAGGCGAACCGTCGGATCAATGTGATGAACGGGTAAACCGTCGGATGATGAACGGGTGAACCGTCGGATGAATGTGATGAACGGGTAAACCGTCAGATGAATGGAATGAACGGGTGAACCGTCGGATGGATGGAATGAACGGGTGAACCGTCGGATGAATGTGATGAACGGGTAAACCGTCGGATTGGATGTGATGAACAGGCGAACCGTCGGATGGATGGAATGAACGGGTGAACCGTCGATTGATGAACGGGTAAACCGTCTGATTGGATGTGATGAACAGGCGAACCTTCGGATGATGAATGGGCGAACCGTCAGATGGATGTGTGAATATAATGAACGGACGAACCGTCAAAAGGATATGATGACGGACGAACCGTCAGATGGATGAGATGAACGGGTAAACCGTCGAATGGATGTGTCGCTTCATTGTTTTAAGAATCTATGCCTATAAATAAGACAGAAATTAGATGGAATGGTCACTTTCGCTTTTCAACATAAAGATGTCATCTGGAGATGCATCCAAGAAGGCTGAAATCTCCCCGAAGGTTGAAGTAGGTACTAGGGAACATCCAGTCGAACCGGCTCAACCAAAGCAAATAGCAGCGGGCGAAGGTTCGTCTGCCCCCAAACCGTCAAAGGATATCTTGGACTTCCTTCTTGAACCAGGGAAGACTGAAGAAGAAGAAGAAGCCATGAGGATGGCTGCTTGCAAATTCCTGGTGGGTTCGAGCAAGAGTGTTCTCGGCTCTTTTGCTAATCATGTTTTTGATAAGGACGGTAGTGGCCCGCGTCCCAATTTTGAGAAGGATGATAGTGACCTTCCTTGAAATTATGTACTATCATTCAAGATGAAATAAAAATGAATTTTATTTATGAACTTGTCTGATGATTACAAGCAATGTCTGTTACATTTATACATAATACTTTTTGGGGAACTTGCCATTGATAGGCATCATTGCAACTCGACCGTCTAGCTCTGTGAGTTGATAGGCTTCATTTGAAAAGACTTTGCTTACAATGTAAGGCCCTTCCCACTTTGCATCGAACTTGCCTTTGCTCGAGTGAGTCATAGTCATAGGACGTCTGACGGTTAGAATAAGCTCTCCTTTCTGAAAGGCTCTGACCTTAACTTTGCGGTTGAAAGTCTTTGAGATGCGGGCTTGGTATAACTCAATATGCTGTTGAGCCATTAACCGCTTCTTATCGAGCGCCTCCAATTCTTGAAGTCGGAGAAGATCGTTGTTTTCTGTCGTGAGTTCATTGGCGATAGCAATCCTCAAAGACGGAATTTGAAGTTCCAGGGGTAGAACTTCTTCACAGCCGTATACCAAAGAAAAGGGTGTACAGCCTGTAGGGTTGCGGACCGTAGTGCGGTAGGCCCAAAGACATTCTCCAATCTTGTCACTCCAGTTTCGTTTGTTAGTGGATACAAACTTCTTGAGGAGCTTGATGATAGTCTTGTTGAAAGCTTCAGCTAAACCATTAGCAGCAGGATTGTAGGCTGTCGAAGCGACATTGTCAATCCGATGATCGTCACAGAACCTTGTGAACTTTGGCTGATGAATTGAGGTCCGTTGTCATGGATGATTCGTCGAGGTACACCAAATCTATAAATGACATGGTGTTTGACGAAGTTGATGACGCTGCTGGTTTTGACTTTAGCCAATGGTATAGCTTTGGCCCACTTAGAGAAGTAGTCGGTTATTGCCAGTATGAACCGATGTCCTCTAGAAGAAGGAGGATTGATGGGACCTATGATGTCTATGCCCCAAGCTTCAAAAGGCCAGGAAGCAGCAGTCAGATGGAGGAATTCTGATGGTTGATGAATAAAATCTGTGTGGATTTGACAAGCTCGACATTTTCTCGCATATTCGATGGCGTCAGATACCATAGAGGGCCAGTAGTAACCCATGCATCGGATGCGATCCTGCAGTTTAGGACCGGGTTGATGTGCTCCGCAGACACCATCGTGAGCTTCACGCAGTACTTGCTTTGCTTCATCACCAGCAAGATAGCGCAAGAGTAAGCCGTCATAAGTTCGCCGGTAAAGAGTTTTAGTGGTCTGATTGTAGTAGAATCGGAGAGACCGCCGACGAATACTCGTAGCCTCCTTGGGATCTTCAGGGAGTATGTCATGGACCACGAAGTCGATGAAGGGAGTTCTCCAATCTTCACTAGTAACATTGACTTCAGTAAGATTACTGAACTCAATATTACGATTGTTTTCGACGCAGAACAATTCTCGATTAGAGATCACCACCACCTGCTGTCTTTTGATAGGGATGGCTAAGACTGCTGCAAGATTGGCCAAAGCGTCAGCTTCAGTATTGCAAGCTCGGCGTACATATTCAATAAAGAAGGATTTGAATGATGTAGCCATGTTGATTGTCGCTTCAAAGTAAGGCACTAGATCTTGATGGCGAACTTCATAAGACCCTCTAACCTGGTTAACAACCAGCTTGGAGTCACCATAGACTTCAAGATACTCGACGTCTAGTTGTTTGGCTAGCTGAAGACCAATGAGTAGAGCATTGTACTCTGCCACGTTGTTGGAGCAAGGTTCATCTAAGTATGCTCTTTGGATAGCTGACCCTCTGGAGAAACAAGGACAACTCCAACTCCTACGACAATGGCACCATTGGGTCCAATCCTGGATGCACCGTCAAAGAATAGACGCCAAGTAGAAAATTCTTCGGAGATTGTATAAGATTCTAATGTCTCGTCTGGAATTTCATCATAGAGTTTAGACGTCTCTGGAACAGGATGAGCCGCTAAAAATTCGCCAGTGCTTGACCTTTGACAGACTTTTGAGGAACATATACCATGTCATATTGGGCTAGCAGAATGGCCCATGTAGCCAGCCGAGAATTGAGTGTGCTAGATTTCTTCATCAGTACCCGAAGAGGATTAACTCGGGAGATGACATGAATAGTTTGGCCAATGATGTAATGCCGAGTCTTCTGAACAGCAAACATAAGAGCTAGGCATTCTTTTTCGACCGGACTATAACGGTGTTCAGCACCAATCATAGTACGACTGAGATATAGATAGCCTGTTCGTGGCCTTCCTTGTTCTTTTGGGCAAGTAAAGCACCCAATGAATGATCCATAGCACGGACATACATTAAGAATGGTATGCCAGAGATTGGTGGCACCAAGACTGGTGGATTCATAAGATACCGCTTTATATCGTCAAATGCTCGTTGACATTCTTCAGTCCAAACGAAAGAAACACCCTTCTTCATTAGTTGAGTAAATGGTCTGCAGCGTCCAGACAGATTCAAAATGAATCTCCTGATGTACGCAAGTCGACCTTGGAATCCTCGTAGCTCTTTGAGGTTGCGTGGAGGACGCATCTCTTGAATGGCTTTGATCTTCTCGGGATCCACGTGTATACCCTTAGAGGTAATGACGAAGCCGAAAAATTTGCCACTGGAGACACCCAAGAATGACTTGGTAGGATTCATTTTGAGTTGATGTTGGCGCATGAGATTGAAGATAGTTCTCAAGTCTTGGATATGATCTTCCTTTTGACGACTTTTGACAGCAATGTCGTCGACGTAGCATTCGACAGTCTTGCGCAGATGATCTCGAAAGATAGCACTCATAGCTCGTTGGCATGTTGCACCAGCGTTCTTGAGACCAAATGGCATTACAGTATAGCAGTAGACTCCGCGAGGAGTATGGAAAGAAGTACGCTTTTCATCTTCAAGATTCATCCGAATCTGATTATATCCGGAGAATCCATCCATGAAGGATATCCTTTCGAACCCACAGGTGTTGCCGATCATGACGTCCGTGATAGGGAGAGGAAATTTATCTTTTGGACATGCTTCATTAAGATCCCGAAAATCGATGCAGACTCGAACTTTTTCGGTTTTCTTTAGAACTGGGACACATTGGCTACCCAATCAGGATGCTGCTCTTCTTGAATAAAACCACAAACGATGAGCTTCTTGACTTCATCGTCGATTGCATCCATCATTTCTGGCTTGAAGCACCGTTGTTGCTGTTTGACCAGTTTTGCATTCGACAAGATATTCAATTTGTGAGTAGCAACTTTGGGATCTAGACCTGGCATGTCCTCATAGCTCCAGGCAAAGACATCTATGTATTCTTGAATAAGAAGAATTAATTATTGCATATCTGCCTCTGGGAGGTTCTTGCTAATGAATATCGGACGAGGTGACCCGCTCTCTCCTACATCAATTTGAACTAATTGATCTTCAGTACGAGGTTCCCTTTGTTCGAATCGGAGTTCCCATTGAGTATCCATTCGTTGAGCCTAGGGATCTGTTTCAGGACTTTCTTCATATCCTCATCATAACCTTCTGGAAGTTCGACGGAGACCATGATAGAAGATACAGTCAATCGATGAACTTGACCGATGTTGGTGTCAGAATCCCATGATCTGGAATCAGAAGAGTTAGAGCGCTCCTTGCTATCAGATTCAGAGGCTGCTGGGGATAATACCGGAGGTGAAGCATATCCGAGACCTCTTTTGGTCCTACTGTAGTACATCTCTGACTTTCCTTTCGGAACAGCTGCACGGATAGGAGTTCTTCTACCCTTACCGTAGTTGAGGCCACTCTTGAAGTCATAACCCATCTTTCGGATGATGTCTTTTGATTGTTGACTGTAACGATGGAATTGGAGATGTCCCGTATCGTTACTTTTGCTATCATCCGTATAGCTGAATTGTTGTTCCGGTTCTTTACTAAAAGTATTGGACTCTCGTCTTTCTTTCGAGCTGGAACAATACGATATGAATCTTTGGGATGTTCGAGTAAGACTTCTGTTTGAAGTGATTGCACAACTCCCATTATAAATGATTGAAAGCTATCTAACATATCCAAATAGCACTTAGCATGATAAATGACATCATATACTGGAAAGTAGATGCTTTTTTATTGATTTGTACATCATATTTACAGCAGGACCTTTAACCTTAGCAGGCTTGGTCAGATTGATTACAAGAGGGAGAAGAAGAACGTGGAGGAGGATTGGCCTTGTTACGACGGAGGTCGATAACAAGCGGCTCAGAGGAGGTGAGCTCCCTTTTATCCTTGTTATGAGATAAATCATAACAAGGGGCTCAGAAGAGGTGAGCTGCCTTTTTTCCTTATTACGACGTAAGTCGATAACAAGTGGCTCACAAGAGGTGAGCTCCCTTTCCTGATCATCATCCGTTGGTTGCTTCTGAACTGGCAAGTGAATAGCCAGTGGCTTGGAGGACTGAAGACGAGAAACACCCTTTGACAGGTATGATGAGGGTGTCATTAGGCACTGTTTCTTGCTCTTCTTCAGTGTCCAGAGACAGCACTACCTTCATAAATTCATCCTTGTACATACGGGCATCGTTACAGTATGCTTCAACGCCTTTGAAAGGATAGAGATCAGCAACCTCCTTTTGTACCTCTCCATTGTCATCGACATATTTGAAATATTGATGGAGAGTCGAAGGAACAATGTTATGTTCATACAGGAATGGTCTCCCCAATAGAGTATTGTAAGAACAACCATGGTTGTCAATGATGTAGAAGGTCACATTTGTGCGAAGATTGCCTATTTGGAGTTTTAGGCGAATCTTGCCCAGAGGCTCACTCCTTCCCTGGTTGAACCCAAGAATGGTGGTGATTGTACTGGAGAGACTATGCACTGGGATCTTCAGTACATCTAACATTCGGCATGATGCTGAGAGCAGACCCTGGATCTATCAGAATACGATCGACTTTCATCGAGTCGACATATCCTGTATAGTATAGAGGACGGTCGTGCCTATTATCTTCCATTAGCATGTCATCCTGTGTGAAAGTTATGTTTGGAATTAACTCCAGCACACTATGACAGTGGAGGCAAGAGACTGGCTCTGCTTTTGGCTTCTTCAGAAGGGCTAGACAGGTTTCTGCCTGCATGAGAGCCTCACTCAGAGTTTTCCGAGTCTCTTTGGAGAGGCGCAAGAGCTCGAAGATTGACAGCCGGGCCGGTGTATTGGCCAACTGAGCCAAAATATTGAAGTTGTAAGGCTTTTCAAGTCCGGAAGGAGATGACTTCTTCAAAGGTTTGTCGAAGCGGACTTGTTGTTTGCCTTTGTCAGCGACTGTCGGCTTGGGAGGAATGGGTTCTACAACCACGAGTGAGGAGGCAGAAGGGTTGTCCTCAATAGAAGCAGGCTGCCCTGGAGCAGGCTCAGAAGAAGAAGTAGGATTCTCTTGAGCTTCGGGGTAATCCTTTAGATAGGCTTTTCCTGATCTGGTGCCCAGCAGGATTTCTTCGTCAACTATGGGATCAAAAGACCCCATATTGCAAGTCTTTGTCTTGCCTTTAGAGCGGTCTTTCTTCTTAGAGGAAGAGGGAAGTTCGAACTCTGAAGCAAGATCCGGATGAATCCACATAATCTCGCCATTGTCAAGAGACAAGGGACGAGACCTTCACTTCGTGGAGGAGGGAGGTTCTCAATCTCAAGAGTAGCTTTGGGGATAGGAATGACACCATGTTGTACCATCTGCGGAGGGAAGTCACCGAATTGAACGACTATGTTTGCGGTAACAGTCTTCTCGTCTTGCTGCAGAGTGACAACACCAGCATTGACCAGCTCCTGAATTTTGCCTTTGAGCACATAACATGCTCGAGTGGGATGCCCAATAAACCTGTGATAGACACAGTACTTAGGATGATCAGTTTTGCCGACCTCATCAGGCTTCTTCGGATCTGGGAGCTGGAGCTTATTGCTTTTGATCAAGCAATCAAAGATGCTCACAGTATCATTCTCGTCAAAAGAGTACTCTACTTTGGACGAGGTTTCCTTGGTGGAGGTGCTGAAGGAGTAGAAACAGACGTAGGTGGAGCTACGTTAACTGCCAGAGATTCTTTGTTCTTCAAGTTTATGTTCAAAGTTTCTCTTCCCTTGCGGTTGTTCTGGCGATTACCACCACCCGATGTCTGGTGTTCATCCCGGTCGGGGTTAGACATTTGTACCCCTAGTTGCTGGAATTTGTCGGCGCTAACTTCAGCTGCTTTAGCGTTGACAATGAAGGATGGCCAGTTTTGGAACTGAGTAGACCCTGTCCACATGATGATGATAGGCAAAAGATTTGCCTTGCAGGTGTCTATGTGTGACAGCGGAGTTCCAGGAGGCATTTTCAAAGCTTCCGGCGGAACCTTTCAATGAAGCTCTTAGCAGTTTTATTGTGTCTTTGTTTGATTTTATTGAGGGCTGACATGGTCATGTCGTTGATCCCCTCATAGAATCGTTCCAAAAAGATTTGTTTGAGACCGAAGAAGGAGGTGATACAACCATCGGGCAAGCTTCTGTACCAATCGTATGCGACACCGGCTAAACAGTCGACGAATACTCTGGTAAGAAGAGCGTCATTTGACTAAAGTTGGACAGTCATTACCTCGAAGTGGTTAATGAACTGACTAGGAGAAGTGCTGCCATCAAACAGCGAGATTGTTGGAATCTTGTACTTCGGAGGAAACGGGACTTTCTTCCATTCAACTGGGTAGGGTTGCTTGATCTCCAACCTCTGCAAGTTGTTCTTCTCTTTGAAAGCCTCGAACTGAGTACGCAGAAGCTTGACAGCTTCATTGGCATCTTCCACTGACGTAGAAGGAGCGGGCTGAGTCACCGTGTTAGGGGGAGGAACAGCGTGATAAGCACTACCCCCAGCACCTGACTGACTAGGAGTGGGTTGAATCTGTACAGGAGGTAGTTGAGGAGATGCTACCCCCAGTCCTGTATTGACAGGTACCGACGATGCTATGATTTCAGGATTTATAGCAGGTACGGTCGGTGGTATTGTATGCTGGGCCATAATGATAGAATACATACTGGCAACCATTTCGGCCATAGTCTTCAGCTTGTCTTCTAATGCAGCGATTTGCTGTTCTTGACTTGCTGAACTGGAAGCATCGGGATCTTCAGTGACAACATAAGCTGTCACTTCTCTAGGTACAGTGGAGGACACTGTCTGTTCCGAACTTTCGCTGTATGCATCGTAGTCGGAGAAAGAATCATCTCCTGAGTGAGAAGGAAGAAGATGACCGGAAGGATCTTGAAGATTCTTTTGACCGATTGCATCTCGGCTTCGGGTATGCTGGAATACTCCATCAGATAATTCTTGGAGTAGATCCAAATATCGCTGGCTTGGCCTGCGAGGCTTGCCGTGCTTGGAGCACTTCCTACCTCCAGTGTCTCTGGAAGTCATGTTGACAGAAGCGTACAAAACTTCGTCTTCGTCTTCTGACATAGATTCAGAGTTTGTGAAGTTCAGACGATCGAAGACAGATCGTCTTGTTGTCTGACAACAACACTTGATGACAACCTTGTGGTTACAATGGTGTCCAAGTAGTCGCACTGGGGATGTTGAGATGTTGTCCCATTTTTGCTTGAGGTGTTCTCGGAGATCGGGAACAACAACGGGACGAGAAGAAGTTCGAGGGATGTGTTCTTTGACAATATTCGGAACATGGTTCCGGTTCTTCAAATGTTCTGTTCCTTGAGTGTACAGGAAAGTACTCACTTCATTGGCATAGGTGTCCGAATTTTTGATCCTGGAAGTTTGCTTCTGATGCTGGTTGGTCTTCGACATTGGCTGTTTGCGTTTCACCGAAGTTGGTCGATTGAGATAAGTTCTTAGATCAGCAAACTCACCCCCAGGGGTTTCTGTCTGAGACACCAGCAATTTTTCCTGTCTTGAACGGGAGATTTGAGAGTTGGGAGGTCTTGAAATTCTGCTACCGGAGTAGGCAGAATACCCCTCTGATCAGTACACTTCCCTTTGGTAAGGAGAGAAGAAGAACCCTTATTGGAGAGAGTTCTTGTACTGACTGGTGCCGGAGCACATTTAGATTGATCTTCTACGGTAAAAACCGAAGAAGACTGAGAAAAGACCAAAGGGCCTTTTCCTTTGTTTTGCGAAGAAGGGTTAGCTAAAGAGCGTTTCCCTCTGTTGTCTTCCAAGTCGTGGGACGAGAAAGTTTGAAAAAAGACGAACGGGCCTTTTTCTTTGTTCTGGGGAGGAGGAATAGCCAAAAGACTACCCCCAGTAGATTGCGCAGGAGCAACAGGGTGCTTGAGAGGAGGAGCGGAGCTTTTCCCCTTGTTGTGAGAAGAGGAGAGATTAGCCAAAGGGCTGTCTCTCTTAGACTGCGCTGGCGCAGTGTGCGCATGGGTAGGAGTAGTCGATGGCGCACTGGCAGGTTGCGCATGAGTAACTCTGGCAAAAAGTCTTCTGGCCTCAGTCACACTGGCTTGCGCAGCAGGAGTCTTGTTGCCAGAGTATTTGAGTTGCACTCTGGTTGCTAGAATTGTGGATTGCGCAGGCAGATTTGCAGCCAACTGCGCCAGAGGAATAGGAGTCTTGCACTTTGACAGAGCAGCATATGAAGTAGGTTGTGCACTGGTCAGGGGAGCAGCATACTGCGCATGGGCAGTAGCAGTAGACTGCACAGCAGAGGCAGTGGTCTTAGGAACAGAGGTATTGGACTGCGCAGCGGCAGCAGAGCAGAAACAGACTGCACAATAGTTGGGGATCCACACTGGATGAACTTTGCTTGTGGCAGAAGTTGTTGCAGTGCGAGGGGTGGTCCTGGAGTTGATCATCGCCTCGTAAGCCGTCTGGTTGACCTTTACAACCAGCGTCTTCTGCGTCTTTCCGATAGACGCAACGTCACATTGAATTATCACTTCCTCGTCGGAGGAGAAAGTCGTCCCCAGCAGAGTTGCCATTTTGTTTGTAAAAACAAAAGTTGATCTTTATTTCAACAAACTTTGTAAAGAAGATTACAAGAATTCTGGGAAAGTACAACTATAGGAATCCGATCTGAATGACGATCGCTTTATCCCTTGGACGATGTGAACTTTGAAGATGGTAGCCTCTGAAGATTGCAGCAGCACTTTGGCAAGAACTCCTGATCTCTGGTGATGATTTCTGATATATATGTATGTGATCCCCTCTAGGAAGGACTTGAAACTCTATTTATAGAGTTCTGGAAATAACTACTTTTTAGTTATTCTGGACTGCGCAAGATGGATTGCGCATGCGTTGGATTGCGCAGGCAATGAACTGCGTAGGCAGTTACTCGATCGTGGACCATCTGTATGTGACGCATGGCATTGTTTGATTGAAATGCGCTTGATCGTGTACAGACGGTTGCCACATGGTGAGTAATTGATGGTATGAAGGCCACGTATACATTGTCAGTTGTCTTGATGAAATGTGCCACCTGAATTGCGCTGGCTTCGGATTACGCTGGGCTGGACCGCGCTGGGATGGATTGCGCTGCAGAGAGTCTGGCCGATTGTGCTGCATGTACAGCTGTCCTCGAGCGCTGTACTGTACGATAAACGAATAGTTTCCTCGTTCTCCGTGCTGTCAGTTGTCAGAAGATCTGATTCTCTGTCAGGTAATGATGACGAGGCCACGTCAGCTCGCGCACTTGGATGAGTGCGCAGTTCATCCTGCACAATCGAATTGTTGCGCAATCTATATTCTGCGCAGTTCATTTGAAGGATGCATAATTTGATTTTTATGACTTCTTTGATGGGTGCAACTTGATTTTTAGGACCTACAGC